>LPNX010286507.1:357591-431891 GCA_001517045.1 Pseudotsuga menziesii | reverse complement strand
AGACCCATGACTATATACTGTCAGCGGGCATTAACAATATTGACGTGGGTGCTGTATATACAAATTGACTTAATGCTTTTGGTGATTAATAGTACATTTTCTAGTGTGAAAATGACTATGTTCCTTCAGATTTTTAGAGATGGAATTTTACAATAAACCAGAAGTTTTGCCATAGAGCATATTAAATTACTTTGAATAACAAAATATGATTGCTATTTTAAGTTTTTTAAAGATTCTTTTAGAAATGAAGTGGCTACAAATGATTCAACATAGAGAGGACTGATGTAGCATTCTTTTAGTGCAATTGTTTTACCTCCTAATCATACTACACAATTATTGTAGACAAGGCAAATAAATTGATGTAGAAAATAAAAAAAACATGGAAAAATTGAAGAAAATACCTCACAATGGGAAGGTTAAAATCCAAAGGTGGAGGTGGAGGGCTCAAGCACACCCAAAATCGCGTATGCACAGTCGAGGTTTCGTCTTCGTTCGTCCAATAGCCGCGCTGAAAATGAGAAAAGGACGGCCTCGGCCGAGTTAAAAATAAAAAACAGGTTTTAACAATCGCGCCTCCGTTTTAGCAAAGGAAATCGCGCGCGCGATTTGCTTGACTAAAACGAAGGCGCGATTTTGTTTACTAGCCTAGTTGGCATGACCATTGCCAACCTTGGGACTAGGCTTGGCAGGTTCGGTGTTGCTTGGGTTGATTTCTTTTTTTTGGATCAAGAGTGAATGACTTCACTCCACCATTGCATCTAAAGGGTCCATCAACTTCTTGCACACACCCATCATTATCTTTTCTTTGTAAATAAAGAGCCTAGTTTAGTTTTTCCAGTTTTTGGATTTACATGTTTATTACTGCATCATTTGTTTTTTCTTGCAGGTTCCAAGTTACTAGGTTGGCTCCATTGGAAATTTGATTATACTTAGTTTCATGTTTATTTTTTAGAGTAGTGTAGGCATAGGTGTATAATAGAATAGTTTTGATTTTAATTTGATTAGATCACTTTTTGTCTCATTTTTGAATTGATTGATTTGGATTGGATTTCTTAGTTTGATAATAATTTGCATTGGAGCGAAAGGTTGACATGTTAATCATCGAAATTGATTCCAATTATTCTACAATTCTTTATTTTGAAAAAAAGGATTGTTGATCCTTAGTTGATGATACTTTGGGGCTAGTTTAGTCATTCCAAGCCTGCATTTTTTGAAGTCTTGTATGTGAAGAGATATTTTCAAGCTGATTTTATAAGAAGGGGCTATCCCTTTATCCATGGTATAACACTTTTTAAGTCTCTCCTTCATACATAAACTTAGTTGCTTTTATTATCTTTCTCCTTCTAATTATCACAAATGAATACGCAAAGCTATTCTTTCAAATTAGATTATGCAATTATGTTCCACTTGGATCCTTCTTTACAAGAAAATGAGTGGGGCTTGCATTGTTATCATCTCAAACCTCTTAACGCCATCCCACTCTCTTAAGGAGTATAGTGGCTTCTCCATCCATTAAGTAATCTCTTATGAGATTAACATTAAACGTAGCCCAATCCTTTTCTTTAACATCTCTAGGAATAAGTTGGGAAACAGGAGGTCTTATTACAAGTTGACTTGTTCATGATCATACCTTCTTATGAAATGACTTTATTCATATCTGGTCATCAGGCCAAGGTACTGGATTGTAGCCACAAAATGGTTGCAAGACGGGGGGTCTCATCATGAGCCATCCCGCTCATTATTTGTTAGTTGGTGTGAATGACATTGTCACAAAGTCGAGGCAATGGTTTCTAACTTCTTCCTAGGAATGCAAATATTTAACAAGGATTGACAAGCTTCACATATTTAACTAATGGATGGGATACAAGTAACTTACTGGGTTAAAAGGGAACCCTATCGAGGCTACAGATGCCTACCGGCAGCAGGGCCATACCCGTGGTATTAGAGGTAAAACATTAAGATAACATATGCTTGTCATCACGAAGTACTCGTTTAAGAGCATGTTCAATGAAGAACATATTTTGTTGGAAATCTAATCAATTAGTATTTTTCTTTGCATTACAATTGATAGTTAGAAGGGCATCATTAAAAATCAATTGTGGCTAGGTAAATCTTTAAAGGGCTGACTTGTTAATGTGCTACACATGTTTTAAAGAAAGTTTTCTTCTTGGTAAAAGCCTCATCTTTCTCCCCTTTATACACATACAAATACTATCTTTCCGAGGCAGAGATAACTGCTTCATCCCAGCATGTCGCCATTTGTTGTAGCTACAACAGATCCCATGTTTTGGATAAAACATGGGAGCCCCAATTTTTATATGCAAAAGGTGATGCTTAATTTTTTTAGTCATTTCAGGATTTCCATGTTGTTTTGACTTTTTTAGGGTCTTTGCCATGATTTGATTTAGTTAACATTTTTGAAACATTTATGCATTTTTTGTGTGTTTTTAGTGAGTTGCGGAAGAGACTATTTTTTCCAAAATGTGTCCTTCCCGCAACCCTCAATGCGGATTGCGGGATTTTGAAGTTTATTATTTGCAAGTTTTATTAAATTGAGCACATAGATCTGTGGACAAACACACAACTCACATGATAGATCACACAATTTACTCAGTTATTGAAGAATGAAACAGTGCAAAAATGGCTTGCAGTTGTGAATGCTTTTCATTAATCAAAGAGTAATTAGATAGATAATTACAATGAAGTACAATGGCTTTAATAGCCACAAGCAATTCAAATCCACATGAGGAAGTTCGAATTGATTAGACTCTACTTGACTGTAGGTAACCAAGACCTTGTCTAAATCACTATCGGAGGACTCAATGGTTAACTGACCTTGTCTAAACCATAACCGGAGTTCATCGGAGCTCTAAAACACAACTAAAGTGTTACATTCAGTGTTGACTAAGGTTAACTGATAGTGGTAGGTGAGAAATGCGCCCCACATGTGTTCAGTTAAGTAAACCTAGCGCTAACTAAATGTAGAAGACTAGAATTGAATGTAACTAACTCCTAACTTAGCTTGACTAGTCATTAACTGAAGTGAACTGACCTTGGTTGGTTTCGGCACTCCCAGTGGCTTCCTAAATTGTAGGGATTGATCTAGGAGGCTCCTAAACTTATGAAATCAAGTGCAATAAGTGGCAGTGAGCCTCAATTAGTGTTCCCCACACTTTAGTAACTGAAACATGTGCCCCAATTAGGTCAAGTGGACTCAATGGTGTTAATGACTATAAATAGACTGGATGGATTCCTGATTTAGACACGACTCCCAATTTAGACATATGACCAAATTTGGACAAGGGAGGATTAATAGTCCTAACACCCCCCCCCTGAATGCTAACTTGGACAAACTGTGGGCCTTGGTAACTAAGACCATAGGTCACCCATTACATCAAGTAAAGTAAAGTAACTGCTCAAAAACAAGGTGCTGGGGAAAAAACCACATGGGAAAAAATCCCCCCCTCTAATTAAGTAGGTAGAATTAGGATCAATCTGGTTCTTCTGTGCACAGGTATCCTGGGGCCTGGCATGTGAACCTCTCCATCATTATGTCTGGAGGAATCTTCCTCTTTGGAAGAAGAATGATATGCTCAACTAAATCAGAAATATAGACAGCTGCCGGATGAAGACTGGACCCATGTAGAGCAACTGAAGTCAACTGAAAAGTGAGAAAAGGTTCTTGAGAACTCAGAGAATCTGAGGAACACTCAAGAAACTGATATGTTGCATCCATGAACCGCAAACCATGAGTGGTAAGAACAGCCCCAATTTTTAGGAGTAGGTGTCCAGGCAGATGCAGAAAATCTTCCTCTTTACTAGTTCTGTGAGGAGATGAGCATGTGATCAATGGTAAAGAAGCACTAGGACTGTTGAGAGCGAATTCTTGAGCTCCATAGTCTGATATAGATTCTGAAATAGATAATGAATCACATAATAAAATATCAGCAATCTCATATGAGGAAACTAACACCAAATCCCCATCAGCAGTTTTGAAGAGAAAGTGCGGTACTTGATTTTTCACACTGGAATTGGTGAGAGCATCTACAAGCATGACTGAAAGCTTTTGGATTTTAAAATATGAACCAAATAATATCAGATCAGAAAGTAAATCAGATCTAAATAGGTTCAAAACAGATCCAAAACTGTGAAATGGAATCAAATCCCCAGCAGCAGTTTTGTAGGAGACTTGTGGTACTTGTTTCTTCACACCGTTGATGAGAACAATTACAAGTGGTACTGAAAGATTATGAATTTGATATATTAAACCAAGCAATATCAGATCATATCTAAATAAGATCATATCAGATCCAATAAGGTTAATATCAGATTCAAATAAATGGTTGACCGAGACGATGGATGCACATCTTTCTTCTTCTTCAAAATTTTGAATTTTGGTGCATGCAATCCTGCAGGAATTTGCTGGAAAATATAGATCATGGGGAGCGAATGGATCACTCTGGTAATCTGATATTTCTTCCAAAATATCCAAGATATCACATATTTGCACACCAGTAGCAACATTAGAGGGAGAAAAATCAAATTTCTCTTCACTTTCGGAAGCAATTACTAGTAAATTTTACACAGAATTTAAAGGAAAATCACCGGTGAATGTTTGCATGGAAGTGCAACAGAATTTTTCTTCAATATCAGAGATTCAAATGTCTTCTTCTATTTCAGAAATATGAGAAGATGAGATATCAGAGATCTCATGAACTTCCGGAGCATCAGGAGAAGGAGTCGCTGCATGGAGACTGTCTTCAATTCGAATTGACTGCGTAGAAGTTTTTGCTTCTTCTTCATCTTGAACAACTTCATCAGAGAGAGTGGAGGCTGATATTTTTGGATCAAGAGTGCTTATGGTGCTGGATATTCTCTCCAAAATGCTATTATGATCATCATCAATCACTCCAAAGGTTCTGTCCAATCTTGTCCAGAGTTCCTTCAGGTCTTCAATATATTCCCTCGGGTCTTCAAAAGATCTAATGAGGTAGCGCAAGCTACGAGAAAGTCTAGTTGCTATTGTTCCAAAAGCTCCATCACTTATATTTAGCCAATCAATCTTACTAAAACACTCTTTATCAAGTCCAATAGACACCCGACAAAGACCTTTTCTCATCAGAGATGAAATCATCTCCTTCTTCCATTCTGAATAGTTTGAGGACAGGGTGAGAAGAGGAACTGATGAATCCATTTGAAGTTGTACCTACAAAACAAAAAAGGGCACCGTAAGGTCGGACAACCTGCACTTTTGGAATTTTCTTCACACCCAGCTTAGTTAATCAAGCAAGCTTGATCAACAATTCCTTTGCTTGGGGTATTAAGTGGTAAATTCTCTGCTTCTGGTGCAGTGCCGGAAGGAACAATTTTGCTCAAAAAATGATCCAGTAGGAGATCTAAGGAGGAGAAGTGCCTTGTCCGCCGAGGCTCTAATACCATATTAAATTGAGCACATAGATCTGTGGACAAACACACAACTCACATGATAGATCACACAATTTACTCAGTTATTGAAGAATGAAACAGTGCAAAAATGGCTTGCAGTTGTGAATGCTTTTCATTAATCAAAGAGTAATTAGATAGATAATTACAATGAAGTACAATTGCTTTAATAGCCACAAGCAATTCAAATCCACATGAGGAAGTTCGAATTCATTAGACTCTACTTGATTGTAGGTAACCAAGACCTTGCCTAAATCACTATCGGAGGACTCAGTGGTTAACTGACCTTGTCTAAACCATAATCGGAGTTCATCGGAGCTATAAAACACAACTAAAGTGTTACATTCAGTGTTGACTAAGGTTAACTGACAGTGGTAGGTGAGAAATGCGCCCCACATGTGTTCAGTCAAGTAAACCTAGCGCTAACTGAATGTAGAGGACAAGAACTGAATGTAACTGACTCCTAACTTAGCTTGACTAGTCATTAACTGAAGTGAACTGACCTTGGTTGGTTTCGGCACTCCCAGTGGCTTCCTAAATTGTAGGGATTGATCTAGGAGGCTCCTAAACTTATGCAATCAAGTGCAATAAGAGGCAGTGAGCCTTAATTAGTGTTCCCCACACTTTAGTAACTGAAACATGTGCCCCAATTAGGTCAAGTGGACTCAATGGTGTTAATGACTATAAATAGACTGGATGGACTCTCGATTTAGACATGACTCCCAATTTAGACATATGACCAAATTTGGACAAGGGAGGATTAATAATCCTAACAATTTTTTCATCCCGCATCCCACATCCCGCAATGCGGAATGTGGGATGCGGGAACATTTTTTACGAGTGGAGTTGGTCATCCCGCAACCCGCATCCCGCAAATTGTGGAGTGCGAGATGCGGGAAGTAATTTGCTTTATGATTTTTGTCGTGTTTACCCGCAACCCGCAATGCGGATTGCAAGAAGGAGTTTGATTTATGTTTTATGTTGTGTGTTCCCCCAACCCGCAACCCGCAAATGCAGAATGCGAAATGTGGGAAGGTCTTTCAAATAAACACGTTTCATGTGCCTGCAACCCACAAATTGCGAATTGTGGAGCGTCTCAGGAGCTTGGTTTTTGCGTTTGTTCGATATTTGACTTCGATGGAGATTCATGGCATCCCTTATTTGATTCTTCACTTTTCACGTTGTTTGTTCTTTGGTTTGGATTTCTTTAGAGATATTTGGTGGTTTAACTTGTGTACCATTTGACCCTCTTTGCTTTTTGTTCCTCAACTATGATTTCATGCTCTCATTTGAAGTTGTCATAATTGAATATATGCTTTGGTTTATGTGGGCAAATGGGTTATTATTAAAGATATTTACAAAACTTCATTGTGATATTTTTTAAAGAGGAAATATCGTTTTTCTATTGTTAGGAAATCTTTCTTTATGTTCTTCCTTACCTTTAGAACATTCATATTAAGTTAAATATCTAATAAATATTTTTATTTTTTCTCTCATAAAATTTCCCATAATATTCACAATAAATACACCGTGCATTCATATTAAAATTAGTCTTTTGAAATTCCATCTTATTTACATATATGCTTTTCTTTAAAATTGATTATTAAATTAATAATAAAAAAATTTATTTTGTTTATTCCTTCGAAAATTTAAAATGACACAATAACAGGGAGACTTCAAAAGATCTAACTTTTATTAATTGCTTAATTCATAACTACAAATGATGATATCTTGTTTCAGACATTAGAACATGCATAGTAAAGTTGTGATAGAAGAGAACCTTTGGACATATTTGAAAATGTTTAAAAGTGGTTTTCTTTTTGTGTCCATTTAATATTCATAGTCATAAGGATGATATGACACTTGTCTTTTAATACAATTTTCAAATAAGATAAACATCAATGTAGCATGGTATAACCAATATTTGTAGCATACGTTCAATTCCAACAAGCCAACCCTAAGGTTACGAAACTTTGCAATATTTAATGTCATATGAATTTTGACTTTTATTTGTTTTCCCTTGCGACATTAACCAAAATGACTATAACGGATCCCTTTATATGTTAAGGGATGTTTAATGTATTAGTTCATTGGGTCAACATTATTTTTTTCTCCATGTTTGTTTAAAAAATAATAATAGTGACGCGAAACCCAATTTAGTTCAAACGTTGTGAACCATTTTCGTCTTCATATGGGGCTTTCAATCCAACAAAGATCGCATGGAATCTGCACCAGAAATGTTGCTCATCAAGTATGGAGATCATCGAAATAACACCACATCAGCTTGCAAAGGATGATCATCAGATTTTAAGGGGACCACTTCACCGTCATATTAACAGTTGTTCCTCTCCAAGAGTTCCACGATATTTCTGTTAAGAAAACATCACCATCGCCACCTTATCATCAGGCTATTAAAGGAACATATTATTACCACGTCACTAGGTTACACCAGAATGTAGTTATCGGAGGATCTATATGCTAATAAAGGAAAGACCGTCGAGCATCACAAGCTGGTTGTGTCATCACATATGCGCTAGGAAAAAAGAGTTCGAATTAAATTATGTGATGATGACATCATCATCACGTTTTTTCAGGTATTTCTTGTTTTTGGGGTAGCGGAGTCCGTCAAAAATATGTCGAGTGGGTACTCGTTGGATGTGGAATAACAAGCTCTCCCGATCGAAATTTGAGTAAAAACACGGGGTGATATGTCGAAAATACAAACAAAAAAGTAGTTTTTTTTATGATACCTATCCCCAAATTTATATTAAAAAAATGTTTAAGACCTATATGGTATTTCAAATTTAAAGCAATTTCATTGGCTAACACATGATGACATGGAATTTGAATCAAAGTTAAAAGGCCCATTTTGAGTTGAAATTTCTTCTAATGGTTATCATCGACCTTAAAATCTTCTTCCATAGAAGGAGACCAAATCATTTTAGATCTGAAAAACCGTAAGCCAACGGAGGCTATTGAAATATTCGTGGGAGATCACTACTTTAAACAGCTCGAGGATAAAGGAATACTTGCGTGGGATTGCTTGAAGCATTTGGTTGGGTCATCTCCATGTGTTGTAAGCCTTAGACACCCTTTTCAGCCACATACACAACCGAGGCTTCAACAAGCCTGAAACATTCAAGGGCTTACAACAAAATGACTAGTGATAACTTTTGTAATCTGAGGCAAAATAAGTGTTAATATTCAGCAAAATATATTTGAGAGATGGAAGGGGGAAATGAGAAGAAGCCCAATGAAACAAGAGGCACCTATATGTGGATGAATCTCCTGAAACAGCTTTATCAGAAGCAACGGTAAAGGCTGATAACTAAAATAGAGCATCTAACAGAGGATGAATTCCAAGACATTTACCATAAACACATAACAAACACGTTATCTGATGCAGGGAGCACTAAATAGAGAAAGAATTCATTGTATAGAACTAGAAATGCATTAGCAAAAACTACACAAACATAGAAATAAAGCATACATGGGAACACAGACTGAACATTCAACACCGTGATGAATCTCAGACACTCATGAAATACTTTGCATTAATACTTCCAAGAAAGTTGTAGAGCTACAAAACCAAGCATAGAGGCTTCAAAATATGAATGTACAACCCCTTCTTCCTTTCTTGAGGCTATATTTATAGAGTACTAAGCTCCCAAGACCAACCTCGAAATAGAGCCAGAATCAGTTCTGATACAGGAATCAAACCCGCACACATAAAATCCTAACAAATTTTGATCTGGTAGATTCACCATGATCACAAAACAAATTAGGAAAGCACGCTGGGATGCACGTGGTGGATCAAAAAGGAAAATTTTACACCTAGGAATCAGGGCCTACTTGATGAAAACGATTGTTCAGAGGAACTTTGAGCGGCTTGCAACAAATTCATTCATCCATGCATCTTCAACTAGCAAAGTTGTCTTAGACCATTGATATTTTAGCCGAAAGAAGTATATGGAAGCACGTGTATGAACCTGCCTGCACATATAAAATTCCGTTGGATTTTAAACCATTAACTTCGTTGCACTTTCCCACACCGAAATTTTTTTGAGTCGTTGATCAATTTTGCAAAAGCTGTGGTGTGGACACGTGCTTTGGATTTGCATGTCAATATAAGAATTCCGCTGATTTTAAAATTTTGGTTTCTTGTGGTTGTTGTATTAGCGGAATTGATAACTGTCGTAGATTCATTTCTCCTCCAAATATCCACCGTTCAACGTTGTAGGTCGTACCAAATTCTGTAGATCTAGAAATTTTGTTTGTCCGTACTAGTTCTAGCAACGGAATTTTTCTCATTCGTGGATCTTCATTGGTCGTTGATCTAGGCCATTGAAAACTGTGGGGTCTACCAAATTCCGCTGGGTTGAGAAATTTATTTTCCCGTGCTAGTTGCGGCCGCGGAATAGATGTTCTCTATAGATATTCGTCCCAGTGCCCATCCGACAGTCATTTTTTCCCACATGTTAACCCCTTTTCATCGATAATGACATTTCCTTTGACCCTACATATCCTCCCAATGAAATCATTCTGGACCGTAGATCTAAAATCCACCTCGATATCCACCATCAAAGTTTGTTGGGCCTACCAGATTTTGCATATTGGGAAATCTACTTATCCTGTGCGCATGTTTCCCTTTTTTGCACCATCGATCTTAGACAGAAACTTTCCCAACCATTGATCTGAGATCAAACTGCGGGCTGTGAGTGGCGGAAGGCAAGATTTATGCTTTCGCAATGCTCAATTTTGACTTTTTCGATTCCACCTTTCTGCTCCCTTTCGGGTCGTTGATCTATGCAGAAGCTCTTTGAACCGTCGATCTTACGAGCTAGCGAAAAGCGAGACTCCAACTTTTCATAACCAAATTTCTATATTTCCACTGTCGCGTTTCTGCTCCTTTCCAAGCTGTTGATATGAGATTAAAAATGTGGAAGCATTCTGAACTGTTGATCTATGATCAAAGTGGGGACGCGTTACGGCCTGGAGGAAAGCAGAAAGCAGGATTTCAACTTTTTATGGCCGAATTTTCTCCTTTTCCGCTTCCACCTTTTTACCTCCCGCCTTTTTCCTGGACTGTTGATTTATCCCTGCCCCATCCTTGACCATCGGATCTCGGACTGTGGAAAGAGGAATTCGGGTTTACCAACTTTCACAACCGAATCTTTGCATTTTTTGCTTCTGCCTTTTTGTTGGACCATTGATTTATCTCGGAGCCATCCTTGACCGTCGGATCTCAGATCGTGGAAAGTAGAATTTGAGTTTACCAACTTTCACAACTGAATCTTTTCCTTTTCCACTTCCGCCTTTTTGTTGGACCATTGATTTATTTCAGTCTTCGTCCTCACCGTTGATCTAGGATCGAAGGTGGATCTCATCTTTTCTTTGACCTTTCTTCTGCGGGATTCTTCCAGAGCGTCAGATCACTTTGCAGCTCGAATCTCCACCGTCCATTCTTGTCGCGACTTTTTTTTTATTGGCTTTTTCATACCAAGATCATTTCCAAGGTCACGCCTAAGGATTTTTTATTGTTTTCTTCACTTTCGACTAGGAACGGATCCTTCAAAACCTACTCAGCACTTCCTCAGGTTATACGACATGGGAAATTTTCGACCTTACCCACCATTTTCACTATCTTATCCTTTTGCAAGGGAATTAGCATGGATGCATCTGTAAAATTTTCAAATTTTAGCACAAGTGGGAACAGGACCCACAAAACTATTTGATGACATTCCATTTATGGTGTTCATCCAACTCGCTTGTTGATGACGCCGTTTGAATGCTGTTGTTTCATAACACTTTGACTAGCACAATAACCAAATTATACATTGAGATTCTTAGTGCATCTTACCACGACTTTAGCTCTTTGGCCATGGATTTGATTCGCACGAATATCCCATATCAGTTTCTAGCTGATTGTTTTGTGAAGTCTTTGCTACCACCAATCGCAAAAGACGTAGCCATGTTAGGTGCAGTTACTGAGGAGAAAGTAATTTTGAAGGATCAATAGTTAGACTTGATTTATTCTCAATATGGCACATTATATGACATCATACCTCATGATCCTTGCCCATCAACAAAGCCCTCAATGACCTATCCCTGGTCCTTAGGATGATGGAGTGATCACAACTATCTCTACTCCTTCATTAAGTAATATGTCCAAGCAATTCGAAAATATGTCTATCACGACTCCTATAGTTATTTCCCAACCTAAGGCTGCCTCATATGTCCCTACCAAGAACTCCCAAGTTAATGTCGTGCAATAAGATCCAACTAGTAATATTATACAACAAAGGGGTAAAAGAAGAATCATCACAAAAAAGAAAAATAATAATGAGCAAGAGATATAGTAGAAACAAACAACAACAACACTCCTGTAAAGAAGAAGGGGGCAAAAAGAACCTTTATCCATGCCATGTTTGCAAAGGTGATAATCCCACTCATGTATGTCCTCTCATGCAGTATGTGCAAAATACCTTGCTCAGCATGGAAATCCAACTCCACATATTGTTCTAACTCACCCCTTTCCTCAAAACAAGCAACACTTGGTCAACACACCTCCCACACCCTTGCAAGGAGGCAACCATGATCAATAACATTCTGAGGGGTCATCATCTAATGCATGTGTGTTCTTGTTAGAGAAAGTCATCAATACGAAAACCCAGTCAACAATAGGACTCTATGGAATCATCCACTATGCCCTTAACTTTGGCACACCCACCTGAAATATTGATTTCCCCCCACCCCCGCCCAAACAAGCTTATCAGAAAGTAGATATATAGTGTTTCAATGGTGAGGAATTGAGCCCCTACTCAGAAATACTACTCATATGGATCCCACATCCTTATAACTAGCAGGGGCACCTGTTTTCTCACGTTTTTAACCATAAAAAAATTCATCAACCTGCATTCCCTTAGTGCTTGAATCGTGCCTGGACCTTGCAATGCTCAGATGTCATCCAACTCATGTTCTTGTTATTTCCACTCTAACATTTTTGCACCTGTAAATGCACACATTTGACCATTAGAATTTATTCCAAATCCCTAAACAATGAACATTTCGATAAACTACAAGCAAGTGAGAGTTTTTTTCCCTAGATCATACTTTTTCTACATTAACAGACTGTCCAAGCCCTCTTGATCATGACCCCATTGTGGCCATTAGAGCATTACAATGATCGATCTAGATGGATCACGACATTTCTGTACATAATCCACTTTCCATCTTTCTTGAACTCACTTTCTCTATGATAGGGCCGTGATCTTGCAAGAATGATTGTGGGCAGAGTTTCCCCATGGTTTTGGCTCAAAAAATTCCATTAATAATGCATGAAATCAAATGAGAAAGTCAATACAACTAATATGGAAGAAGAAACACGATGATTGATCCCTTGTATCTCCCGATATCACCAATCCAAGATGGAGAAGGAAGCCATTGCTCTATTTTCTCACAAATCCAATAGGTGAAAATGACTCATTTCCCCCCTCTTTTTCCATATAAAGAGTCAAAATGGTAAAAAAATATCCTTTTCACATTATTAAAAATATTCCTCTTCTAGTTTATGATGTTAGAATTAAGTTATAGGCATGTTTTTTCCTGGGTATGTTATGGTGTGTATTTGTATCCTTGTCCCATAATGCATTTACATAAATAAAAATCCAAAAAAAATATAAAACCATAAAAAACCCAAAAACATTTAAAAATTATTTCCAAAATATCCAAAAATCAGTTAGGTGCATTTATTTTTTTTATCTTTTCGGGTTTTTTAACATGCATTTTGGATCTTCTTATAATTAAATTTTCAAGTTTTGATGAACAAGACACATATAGTTGATGACTTTATGTATGATCTCTCATTCAACATATAGGGTAGGTTATTTCCCACTTGTCATCATTGCATCTTTACCCATTGTTATTGCCACCATCATGCCTTAGGATTCCACCCATAAAGTTGTGATATAAACTTCCTTTGCATTGCACATTGTAACTGGTGTGGTAGAGCCTCCCTCCCATGGGTATCCTAAAGTAGCACCTACTTGCCATTTGGAACCCATGTCGTTGTTTTCCGTAGGTGTGGGAACCTTCTGTTATCAGAAATTCTCAATCAACACGGACAAACATTGTTTCCCTATTCTACATGGGGAAGATCTAGAACAAAAGACTCACAACAATGCATCCTCTCCCTAGATATTTAAACTACTTGAATGTCAAGCTTTATTACCTCATTGAGAAGGTGATTCTTTCCTTATGAGTTCTCTTGCGATCAGATGTACCTGCAAAAGAAAATAAAGAACAAGATACAAAAGTGAAAGCAACAAGATAATTCAACGATACATACTAAAGATCAAGGAGAAAAGTAAAGAATAACTGAGATCAACACAAATAATTTATTGAAAAGGAGAACACATTTGTATTAACAGGATAAGAGAAGAAATCAACAACCAACTCCTTGATGTCAAAGCTTTGTTCTCATTGTCTTTTGACTCACAACCACAAGCTCTACAAACTCTACAAGAGTCTTACTCATGAAACCACACTCTTTGCCTCCTATACCAACAATGATTTCAGTAGCATAAAGGTGCTCTCTTGGTTCTCTCTTATCATGGTCCATGAAGCTTGTATATATAGGCCAAATAGGGCCCAAAGGGATTGATATTACTTGGGAGGAAGGTGAGGGATCATCCCTAGAGGCTAGGGGTATGATTACCATTTACTACAGGCAGTTGGGATAAGCCTCCATGAGGACTTTCATCTAGAAGGTTCTCGAAATATTCTATTTTTTCCATTTTAACAGTGTTGACGCTCCGTGTGCACTAGCAAGAGGCGCTGACGCTCATTGCCCTTAGGCAACAAGTGTCATCAACGCACCTTGTCATTAGACAAATAGTGTCAGGGTAGGATGATGCTCTATGCCATAAGGAAAAGGGCACCATGCCTCCTATGAATGAGCAAAAATCTCCTCCAAAGGGTAGTTTGGCCAAGAAAATTTAGCGGATTGAGCATTCCTCCATTCATAGTGGTGATTTCATAACCAATGTCAGAGAGTTGAGCCATTGGGACTATGCACATGGGGAAGCCATAATATTTCCATTTGGACCTTACAGTTGTTCTATTTGTTAATCCATGGCATGGATGGATAGACATTTGTGGGAGTTTTGCACCTTGGAGGGTGTACATTTTGCTTACACCAATGGAGTTTCAGTAGACACATCCTATATCTTTTGTGAACATTATAATTTATGTGTTATCTTGAATTACTAAAATAGAATAACAATAAGCATAAGAAAAGAGATGTTTCATGCAGATTATTGATATTCAGAATCTCAGTGCTAAAAAAAATCGACATTGGCAAAAAACTGCTTAGACATCGAACAATTTGATGGAAAACATGGTAAAATTTGGAAAATTGCAACAAGCATTCAAAAATACAAAATAAATTCATTTTTTCAATTTTTTAAAATATAACCAAGAGCAACATAAAATAAAGACATTGACAAACAAATATGATAAAAAAACACTAAATGATACAACAAAGGCGATACTAAATCATGTTAGTTGTCCATTAAAGACTAATAAATAAAAAATATATCAAATATATAATAAATGTATTTCTCCATCATGAACAATCTATAGTGATTGATCTATCGGTGAGCTATCGATTCTCTCTACCCTTTTATAGGAAAAGGTAATGACTTATCCTCTCATAGGAGAATGCTTGTGGCCGGAGACAAATGGCCATCTATAAGTGTTTGACCAATGGGAATTTGTAAGTGTTTGACATTATTTCTTTCAAATGGTTTCAACCAATGTCGATAAGATCTATTACCCCTAGATCTACAATGGTCACTCGATGATCATTAAAAGGCCTTGACTGTGGATAAGATATGAATGACCCAACCCAGTAGTTATTGAAAGATAATGGTTAGTATCATTGAACGGGAATCACTAGTAAAGACTATGGGAAATTTTGTTACGGCATTCCATAAAAACTTGGTGTACATCCTCTATATACCAAAATTTGGTGCCATTCACACAAGAATCAATGCATCTCTGTAATTTTCTACCAATCTGATCTTGATATGGAAATTGATTAGCATCTTCAGACCTTATTCTCAAATTCAAAAGAAAACCACTCATTGGAAAGCTTTAAAGGATAGTGGTTTCATTCACCTAGACTGCTCAGTAGCCCCTTGAGACTTGGGTTGTTGTACACGATCCGACCAATCAACTCTTCAAGGTGTTACTCCTTGTCATAGGGATGAAGTTTCTATAACTCTTCTTCCCACTTAACCAATTGTAATGTGTTTCAGTCCACGATTATGTATAGAAAGAGGTGATCCAAAGAAAGTAAATAGACTGGAAGGATCAACTCCTATCTTCTATCTATAATCAGTTTATTTGTGAGTAGGATAAATAAATATGAAAGAATCTTGGGGGAGAGACGAGTGATTTTATTACATGAACCAGAAGCAAGTTCACTTTCGTCCACTCCATTCAGAAGAATTTGATCCAAAGGAAAGTAAAGACATTTGTACCTCTGATTTTCTTTGGCTATCATATTCGTTCTCTATTCCTCCCACCCCTGCTAGACCCGGACTAGAATTTCCATTCCATTTATCTATCCTTACAAAAGTGAAGTAAAGAAAGGGTTCAACAAGGAGTTTAGTGTTGGTCCTGAACAAGATTTTCCATTGCATTTATATATCCTTACAAAATTGAAGTAAAGAAAGGGTTCAACAAGGAGCTTAGTGCTAGTTCGGCAAGGTGTCTCTATTCGAGATGTAGGCATACATTATTGTGGGCATGTTTGACTAAAAACTTATCTTTTTATGACTCGTCATATTATTCTTCGTTTGGGTTTTTAATGCATATATGATATATTGCATTATAAGCCATCTATACTTTTAAATAAAGTAATGGAATCCTATAGAATAAATAGCCCTAGAGTTTAGAGTTTATCGCGTTCATATTCGTTCAAAGGAATTTGCATCCATCAACCATCTTGAAAATAGATAAGAGGTTGATATTTAAACTCATTCAAAATTAATAAAACAGTTATAAATATCTATCAAGAGATTATATATATAGCTAGGTGGGCTAGATCAAGTGGTTGAGTGTTGTAAGTTGTGAGCAGAAGGTCTCAGGGTCAAATCCTCGGGTGGATATACTTTGTTATATAAGGGCCTCACTTAATGTCCCCATCAGGTTAGCTCCGTAATCAGAGCGAATGGGGTGTGGCCCCTTTGGGTGGCCCCCCTGTGATTTCTTTTGTGGACGTAGTAGCTCCGCGACTAAGGAGTTTGTGAACCACACACACACACACATATATATACCATGTTTTATTTTCTTTAAGTATTTTTGTATTCATCATTTTCAATCAAACAAGTGAAAAAAAAAGAGCGATTTAATTTATATTGTACACAATATAAAATGTCAACCATCGGTTTCATCTAATGTATAAGACAATTGAAATACACTATGAGCTATCATTTTCCTTGAACATAACATTTCCTCAAGGGATCAGTGTCCATGCATGGATCCCTATCCCATGACATCATCCCTGTGTGGGGAATCTTTGGCTTACAGGAAAGATATGGCCATTGCAATATCTATGAGAAAAAAAATGGTTATCATTGCTTGAACCATATTATCAAGTCAAAACATAAGGTCTAAGGGTAAGCGGCTCATGAGTCATGTGTAATGCTCTAGACCACCATAAAGTCCCTACATACTACATAGGGACTATTTAGCGAATGAGTAAGATATGTTGGCCATTTTGAGGTTTGGCACACCAAGTATGACTCTTAGTCCTTAAGCCATGGTTTGATGTGAAAAGTCAAGTTATTGGGCCAAAACATCTTTCCTTAGGGCTCATGAATAATGTGTGGAACCTTAGGCCACCACAAGGCCCTACAAAGGGAATATTGGCATGTGATAAAGATATAGAACCTTTTTTTATGAATTTTGGTTAACCATGGATATTTCTTGTAACTTAGGCAATGGCCAAGGTCAAAAGACATAGCCTTAGGCCATAACATTTGCATTTGGCCTAAAAGAAAGATATGGTCTCTATTTAAATATGTGTAACACTAAGAATGATTTATATGGCTTAGGCCATGGACCAAGGTCTAATTCCATGGTATAAGTCCATGTTTATATCCTTAGGCTCATGTCCCATGCATGGAGGCCTAGATTATAACACAATGCCTACATAGGGAATCTTAGCCTACATGCGATATTTGTTCACCATTTTGAGGAAGGGAACACTATGGATGGTTTTAAAATCCCATGTTATGATATAAGGTAAAATAAGGGTCTTAGGTTGTAAAAAAATTCTCTAAGCAAGGCCTCAAACCACCACACATACCCTCCATAAGGAATCATTAGATTACAAATGGGATATGAGAGACATTTTTTTTGTTTTCTAACACTAGAAATGGTTCTCAATGCCTATGTCATGGTTCGATGCTAAAATTCCTAGCCATACACTATAACAATCATCTATGGGGCTTATGATCTATTTGTGAAGTCATAAACCACCACATATACCTTACAAATGGAATCTTCATTATGCCAACAAGACATGATCCTATAATGGGGATGCTTATTGGTGCCCAAGCTAGGGTTGATACAAAAATACAAGTTATTGGCCCATAAAATTTGTCTTTGGATCTCATGGTCCATACATGGGACCTTGGACCACCACGCAAGTCCTACAAAGGGAATATTTGTCATATGAGTGAGATGTGGTGTTTATTTCGAGGTTAATCACACCATGGATGATCTTCAAGAATCATAAAATGTTTCAGGGTTGAAAGCCAAGGTCTTGAGCCATAACATTTTTTTGTAGAGCTCATGGGCTATGCATGGGGCTAAAACAACCACATAGGAAATTAGTAGGAGATTGCAGCCCACGAGTGAACTATGGTGGTGATTTTGAGGTTTTCCACAATAGAGGTTAGTTTTAGTGCATAGGACATGGTTTGGTGCCAAGATATAGGTTGTTTGGCCATAACATTTGTCCTTAGGGATCATTGGCCATGTGTGGTGCTTCAAGCCACCACACTTTGGCACGTGGGAGGGATATGGTGCCCATTTTAATATTTGGGATGCTAAGTGTGGTTATCATTTCCCATTCAGTGATCCAATTCCAAAAGACAAAGCCTTACACCAATCGTTTCCTCTATTTCTCAAGGGAAATGTTTAGGGCCTTATCTGTCACATAATCTCTACATAGGGCATTTTTAACTTGCAAGAGGAATATGGTGGCCATATCAAGATTTGCAACACTGTGGATGGTTGTTATGAACCAATATTTAAATTAAGGGTCTAAGTCTTTACCAATTCCATATAGGGCTCATGTTCCATGCACGACCTTATAGAACACCAAATATAGCTTTTGTAAGGAATATTTAGAATACATGTAATATGTGGTCATCATTTGAGGATTAACAAAGTAGGGATGGTTCTAAAGGCCCATTCCTTGGTATATGTCCATATATAAAATCTCACAATAAACATTTCCGTAAGGATCTCATGGTCTATGTATGGGGCCCCAAACTAACATACATGCCCTCCATAAGGATTTTTGGCTTTTGAGTGTGATTGTTAGCGTTTTGAGGTTTAAATTACCACGTACGGTTCTTAATACATGTCCCATGTTTTGATGTGAAAATAAATGGTATTAAACCATAACATTTGTTTTTGGGGCTCATAATCCCTCTATCAAGCCATAGGTTACTATTAGGGATAACTATTTGTCAAGGTGGTGTCTTTGCATGTAGGTTAATAAGAAGCATGAGGACATTGAGAAAGCCTTGGTTATATTCTATCCTAGGTGCATAAAGATATATGCAAGAAATTAATACCCATTGAATGGAATGGAATTTTATGGCATCTGCGAATAAAATCATTAGACAAGAAAATTCCTTTCATTATTTGGTTTTAAAGCAGCATACCAAGCATGGAAGATAGCATTGATCAATTATGTTTCATAATTTGAAGAAGAAAAGGATAACCAAGGCCATTTCAGCAAGGTATGCCATAGAACCATCCTCAACACTTTTCTTCTTTTGGAAATCAAATGTATATTACATCTCCAATTAACAACCTAAATAACCATTCAAGTTGGAAAATTCATAATAAAATACCAAAATAATGGAAATATAGGCCATGAGAACCCTCCTTGGTGATCATGAAGAGCCTTAGAGTACACTAAATTGTTGACCCGATAACCTACTTATTTTGCATTAAACTCATCTCGGTGTCACAAACTTTAAATGGACACCGTATCCTACTCACATGACAAAATTTCCATTTATAAGGTCTACGTAATGGCTGAGGACCCCACAAATTATGGCTCATGAAACCTTTTCTTGGGTATCAGAACCATCCATGTTATAAACCTCAAAATTGCCATGAACATATACAACTGACAAGAAAAAGATTCCCTATGGGGGGCTTGTGGTGGTACTTTGGGGCCCCATGTATGGACCATGAGCTTTAGAGGAAAATGTTACAGTTTAAGACCATAGTTTTGACTAGGCATCAAGAACCATCCCCTATGCACAAGTTCTCAAAATGATGACCATATCTCACATGTAGACTAGATATTTTCTATGTAGATGCATGTTATGGATGGTCAAGGGCATCATAATGGTCCATGACCCCGTAAACTATTGGTATGAACTTATGCAATAAATCTAAACCCTAGACCATGATGCAGGCGAAGAAATCCATTATTGGT
The DNA here is from genome assembly GCA_001517045.1 of Pseudotsuga menziesii. Taxonomy (NCBI): domain Eukaryota; kingdom Viridiplantae; phylum Streptophyta; class Pinopsida; order Pinales; family Pinaceae; genus Pseudotsuga; species Pseudotsuga menziesii. Next base: position 411,694 of record LPNX010286507.1, on the reverse strand, counting down.
GTTACAAATTTCAAAATACCAACATATCCCACTTGCAGTTGAAATAATATTCCCTCTATAGATATTATGTGATGTCTCAAGGCCTTAGGACGCATCACTCATGAGCCACACATGGAATAGTTAGATGTAGGCTAGAGATTCCATGCATAGTTTTTATGTGGTAGTCTTGGTTAACATGCATGTACCATCAACTCCATAGCAAATTAATATGGCATTATAACCTAAATTTAGTTCATCAACCATGGTACAGGCCACAATAACTATCCTAATCAATGTTACAAATATTGAAATGGCCACCATATCTCACTTATAAGGTAAAGTAATTATGTATATGCCCCTACACATCGAACATGGTAGCATGAGGTCTTAGATTTTTCCTTATACCATGGAGTGGTCCTACATATCCATCCCTAGTGTGCCTCCTCAATGTGATGGACATATCACATGTAAGCTAAGGATTCCCTACATGGGCCCTATGTAATGACATGGGTTACTATGCAAAGACCATTAGCCACATAAACAAATGTTTTATCCCAACAACATGGGTTTTGGTATCAAACCATGGATTAATGACCAAGAATCACCCATGATGTGACAAACCTAAAAATTGCTACCATATCCATGTCATAGGGAAAACATGGGCTATGTCCTTGTGGATGATTTATGTAGAACCCGAAATCCACATGTTATGGACTAAAATTATGGATTTTCACCATGGTCCACGACTTGGGTCGTGAGGACCATCCTTGGTGTACTAAACCTTCAAATATTGTGGCACACATCTTACTCACATGCCAAATATTGTCTATGGATGGTCTATGTAGTGGATTAAGGCCCCACACATGGCATGTAATGGTTAGAGATGGATTCCATGGACTAGAACCTAGGTTTTTGCACCAAACTATGCCCGTATCCCCAAGAAACATATCGAGTCTTTCAAACCTTTAAATCACCACCATATCAAAATCATAGGCCAAACAATATATATTAAGGGCATGTGTGATGCCCAAGCAAAAAACACATGGCATGCAAGCCCCATAGAAAGATATGTTATGTCATGCAAGTCCATCACCTTTTATCCCTACACCATGGCATGGGCATTAAGAACCAAACTTGGTATGTTAATTCTCAAATTAATGATGGGCATACCTCACTTGTATGCCAAATATTTTCTATGTAGGGAATGTGTGATTTTTTAGGGTGCTACAATACCCATGGGACCTAGAGGAAATTTAATGAACTTAGGCCCTAGAAGTTAACCCCAAACCATGGCCTAGCTGTAAAAAACTATTCATGGTGTTATACATCCCAAAATGGCCAGCATATCCCACTCACAAGCATAAAATTCCCGCTATAAGGCCTATGTGATGGATTTGATCCATGTGCATATTTAGGGGTCATTTATGGGTAATTGTGGGTAAAACAAGGGTAATTAGAGGTTAATTAGTGATAATTTAGAGGTGATTTATGGTTAATTATGGGTAATTAAGTGTCATTAGGGGGTAATTAGGGGTAAATAGGGATTAATAAGGGGTTGATTATGGGGTAATTAGTGGTAATTAGGGGTCAATTATGGGTTAACCAGGGGTATTTATGGATCATCTATGGGTAAGTAGGGACCATTTAAGCACAAGGGATTAGTTAAACCAGTGGTTAAAGGCTGTGATGTTGAGGATTTAGTTAGATTCATGGTGGAATGTGCCCATTTAGAATCCCCGTGTGTGAATCACACTAGTTTACATCGATGGGTTTACTAGGGAATATGCCATCTATGAATGTTTGGAAGCATCCCTTGGGTTTCTCCTTGAGGTTTTCCTTGGAAAAAAGTAGGGTCATTTGCAGGTTATCTACAGTTAATTAATTGTTATAAAAACTAAATCACAGAGCAATAAAATAAACAAGATGAAAACATTAAACACATTACAAGAGAGACACAGATATAACATGGTTCACCCAATATGGGCTACGTCCACACAGAAATTTCTAGTCCTTTATTATTATATCATTCATCAAAATGAAGGGATGCAACTTGCAACAACCCCATTGCACTTCCTCTTCACTCTCTCGCATTTTCTCTCAGAAAATCATAGAGATCGTTTTACAATGCTGCAATATAAAATACAACCATATTACAATGCCTTCCTTTTATAAATGGAATAACATGGGAAAATACCATGGGCTTCCCAAAAACATGGGCTGGTAAATCACCCATTATTGACCAACTCATGACTATGGAATTACAACATTTTATAAGGATTATTTTTCTTAAATTTTCACTGCGGTGGCGTTGCCCGCCCCCCCTCCAGCCCCCTTAACGACAATAGTGGGGGGGAATTCCCCCCACACCCTCCCGTCATGTGTTGGGATCCAAACACGGCTGAAACAATAACATCTCTTAATAAGGAATATTAGGCTCCATAACCAACATTAGTGGTAAGTAGGATTATTGAGGGGTAATTATTGGTCAAAATGGGGTCATTAGGGGAAAAAAGTGGTTAATTGGGGGTAAATGGGGATCTATTATGAGGTTAATTAATGGTCAATTATAGTGTAATTAGAGGTAAATATCAATAATATTTGAGAGGATGGATATGGAGAACATACCTTAAATATATATATTTAGGGGTGGTCCTTCTAAAACCCCGCAAAAGGTCATGAGAATTGAACTTTTGGCAGCGGTATTTATAATACAGCCTTCAAATGTAAATTTATGTTTAATTGTAGGGGGGGTTAGAAAATTGCCTTGAAACATATATTTAGGGGTGGTATTTTCAAAACACCCCCTAAAAGTCATGAAAAATTAACAATTGGAGGCATTTTTTTACAATCAAATGCCAAAATTTAAATTCCAAAGACTTGGGGGGGAGTTAAGATCAACCTCCCCCAAAGACCTAAAAAAACTTTTTTTGGGGGTAACGGGGCTTAGCAAAACCGCCTCAAGCCAAAACGACCCCCAAAAGGGTGATTTGTTATAGTGATATTAACATAAAAATGGTTTAATGTCATTTTACATTTTCAGGAAAATTGTGAAAATCCTAAAGGATAAATGAGGTGATATCTGAAATATGCCAGTAGGGATGTACAAGGAGATGGTAAAGGAAATGTACATAATTGCATCGCAGGAGGATCCATCTCAATAACAATGTGCCTCAAATGTATGAAATCATTGAATTTTTCTATTATGTACATCTTGTTAATTGATTTAACATTAAATGTTAATTTCCAATTGTTTTATCGCACAAAAGAAAACAAAATAGAACCCATTTAGGACATAAGATGGGACGACAAGGAAAAAAGGGGTTGATAGCAAAGTTTGTGAGTAGTTGTGATTTCCTTATAACAACTTATGATTTCATGTTGGTTGTGATCTTTATATTTTAATTTTTTTACACCTGCCATCCTTGGATGTCTTCAAACATGGGTTACCATACAAAGAAGAGACCATCAAAAGAATTAATTGGCATTTGGTTAAGTATGGGTTGTGATTATATGTTGGCGTATCAAAAATTAAGTGTGAAATTTTAAAGTACCTATGTTATTTTACTTATCTCGTTTTATAAGTTATAGAATAACAAAAATTCTTTATATTAAATCTATGATTTCTTACATGGTATAAAACTTGCAGGAAACAAAGTATGGAGTGGAGCCAACATAAGATTTGTTGGGAGAAGGAATGAGACAAGGTCTTGAAATAATGTGTATCATTTGGCACTCAATTCTTTATATGGTATGTTGTATTTCTATTTACATTCATGTATACCATCTATTTTAATTTCCATTATTCCCACCAATGTAGATACACTCATTACACTTTATTTTTATGTTTGTAGATGGAAGTTGAAGAAGAGGAAAACAATTGAGGCAATCAACAAAATACTCAGTTCCTTAACCCAAGCCATGCAAGTGGCTTGAGCACTGACAACAATTCCAATGAAGAATGATGATTCATATATTTTGGATATTAATGCAATCAACAACATATTTTGAAATAATTGTATGTGAAATCAAACATTTTGTATAATGTATTGGACATAGTGTCCCAATTGAAAGACGATGGGTTGCTAATATGTGTAACAATTGTATGCATGTTGACAGTTTGATTAGTGTGGAGTTTATGTTGTCCCATTTTGTATGACAAAGGGCCTCTTTTTTTTTACTTGGGGAAGCGGGAAATGCCCGGGTGCACCCACGCGGCCTAAGGCATGGGGTATGGGTAAGTTCGGGGGGATTTGAACATGAGAACTTCCATTCACAGTTTCTCATAACACATCCATTTACCAATTGATCTGCCCCCCCTGGGCAACAAAGGGACTCTTGTTGATATATACTAAAATAAAAACAAATTATTCTACTGTATTCCCCAATGTTGCTCTAAAATGTTACATGTTAAATATATGGATGATTAAATATTACAATAGATGCAAAAGTTTATGACATAACAAATTATTCCAAACATCGTATCCAAGTAATAATTAAATTCAAATGAATACTATTATAAAAAGTACTTCAATTTATGATGAATAATGGAATTAACCAAAATAAAATTAAAATATAGATATTACAGTGCAATGTGAGTACTCACACTCACCAAACATAAAATAATATCCAGTGCTTTTGATCATTCCAATCGCTTAGGTGTGTTTAAGACTATGTAGCAAAAGTACGATGAAAGCAACCATGGTCTGGAGCAACATAATACTCGTAGCACACCTCGGTGCACTACGCTATATTAACAACATCGTTAAATTTTAAAAATATAGCTACACTCAACGTCTCGGTCAAATTTACGAGTGCGTTTATATTCACTTATCCCCCCGGTGCTTTTTAATAGTTAGGTTGCACCAATCCATTTTCGTAGTTAGTAAGCGCTTGTGTTATTTCAGTATACCGCACCGGTGCATTCTAAAAGTACTTAACCACCAATGTTATTGTTGGTTAAATGCACTGCTGTATATAATGTTATAAATAATCTGTACTTTTAATAATTTGGGTGTGCACGAGTGTATATAATGGTTTCAAATTTTTGTGTGCACTGATTCTATAGGTTTTATTAAATGCACCGATGTGTTTTGAATTTTCTCATACGGGTGCACATGAAAAAACCTCTACAAAATCCTCTAGTAGTTGGGTTTTTTGAAGTTATAATACATTTCCATAAAAATTTGTACTAAAACGTCCGATAGCATTTGTAGAGTTTGTAGCAAAGGTATTTTTTAGATTTGTTACCAACCTTGTAACACTGAAAACCTTCACTATAATATCCGCTACAAGGCCTTTTCCTTGTAGTCAGTGAGGTGTTTTCTGCAACTTCAATCTTTTGATGAACTCAATCAAGATCTTGTTATTCTGGATACTGCTATAAAAAATGAAATATAGCAAAGTCCTCTTCACCCACATCTATGAGTGGAAGAGATGCTCCTGTTCCTTTGGCTCCTCTATTTCTTTTGGTTAGATCTTTGAGATGTGATGGGGTGTTGGGTTCCATGTCAATGATCAACTTTCCTTTATCTTTCTATGAAAGGGTATGATCCATATTTCGACTCTAATAATTTCATCTCATCCAATAGTGATTGTTATGAGTGACATTCATCGATGTTGTGCTAAGGGATTTTATGGAACTCACACCACTTTATGGTGTCATTCTTCAAATTCATGTTACCCTTATTTACCTATGGTCTGGATTCATTTCCATGAGTTTGAATACCTTTCTCTATCGTCTATTCTATGAGTTAGAACCACCTCTACCAAGCTTATGCTACAATTGATTTGCAAACCCAAACTCCTGCTTATTATTCTGCTTGAATTTTTGCTCAATTTTTACAGCATATCAATAAGTGGATCTCGATGAGGAGATGTCCAAGAATCCATCTTTGTTTAGATGTACCTGTGTACGCCACTATGGTACTTTAGGATCAAGTGTAGTTTAGTCTTAGATATACAATTTTGAGGACAAAGTATGGAATAAATTGGTCAACTCTAACATTGTATTATTTTTCTCCTCACACAAAGTTGTCCATCTTGTGTACTATCCATCATAGTTTATGACAAGGTAGAACTCCTCCATGAGAGAATCAACAAAAGTTTCCCAATTGGGTTTTGTCTCATATGTTGTAAAATCATCTCTAGCATGCCTCTCCCACTGACCATCCCACCATTCTTTGACATAGGGGAGGGACTTGAGGAGTGCGAAGGTGATTTTTTCAATGTCGATTTTTTTTAATAGAGTAAAAATCCTATAAAAGATTTAACCATTTCTACAAAGCACTTGCATCTATTTCACCTTCAAACAAATGAATTTCAAGGTTAACTTGTACCTTGAAAGGTGCCATACCTCTGAAATGGCTGGAAACTAAAAGTGTCTCCACCGTCATTGGTAGTCACTGAATAATCTGGGTGAGATTATCCATCATCTCGTTCATCTGTCATGTGAGGGATTCTTTGAGCAAAAAATTAATATATATCCAACTCTTTCATCTCTATTTTATTCTCTCGACATGTGAGGTTGCTTGGGATGACGAGAGTGGTTGTCCCCAAGCTCAATTAGTTTGAGACCCAACTCTAGATACCTAGATCTCGTCGGGGACATGCACTAGGAAACAATAAGAGTAGATTGATATAATAATACTGATATTGATTGTTTAGATAATGAAATGAAGGCAAAAATAAAAAATGGAAACACACGCACAAATATTGCATAACACACAACATCACACTAAAATCCAAATTCTATTAATGAATGGAATGGGAAAACATCGTAAACTGCATGTAATACAAACTAGTTCGGATGGTGGTAGCTTATATCTAAAGAGAGATGAGTCGGTTATTCTCATTTGCAAGAGCTTATTACCAAGAGATAAAAAAATCGACCTTTGTATCATAAGCATAGAGGAAAAAACCCTAAACATCCAAAAACCTAACCGTAGGAGATGAAGCGCCAAAAGGATTTGTGGGCCCTGAGGTGGCTAGCTAACTTCCTAGGGGCATAAATTTTACATATGATCTTTGTTTAGGGTTCACAATGGCTTGTTGGAAAGAAATAATTGAGAAGTACAATTTTTTTACTAGGGCCAAGGAACTCCATAGCAACCCATGTCCTTTAGAATGGCTAAAAACACATGTATGGCCTCAAAACAACCTAGAAAGTTTGAGACTTTAAAAGCCATATAAAATTGCCAAGAATATGCAAAAACGTTGTAACTTAGTGGAATAGGTGGGTGGCCACCAATATCCACCTGGATCACTGAACTATTCAGAGATAGGTCACCCTTCTAAGAAACAAGTCCTGAAGAGGCTTTTTGAGACCCGAAATGTGGACATTTTATTGCTATATGAAACCATGGGAGAAGGAAGTTGTATTTGTGCTAATTTGGGAAATTTTCTTATTCGTTGGTATTTCATCTATGTTGACTAAATGGTAGACTAGGAGGTATTATTTCTCATTAGAGGATCAAAAGTATCAAGTGTTCCAATTATTTGGCTTTTGAATTGGGCTTGGTATTGTTGTTAGGGGAAGTGAGTGGGATACAAAATTTTCAGTTATTAATATATATAGTCCCTACTCTGATAGGGTACCTTTTGGTATCTATTTTTCAAGTCAAATATTTTAGACCTTTTTCACTACATTATGGGAGGGAATTTGAATTTCAATGGGAAATGGAAAAAATAGGGCAAATTCTGCTATGGTGGACCCTATATCTAACTTCTTCATCAAGAACTTAGAGGAGAGTGGTATGCTTTAAATTGGGCCTAAAAACGTTAGGCCTACTTGGAGGAATAAGTGTGTTGGAGAGGGAAGAATTTCCAAGAGGCTATTTCGATTTCTTGTATTAGAAAGCTCCATGAATGAATGGATGGGGATAAAGCAATCGATTAGAACAAGAGGTGAATCTGATCACTATCCTATCTACTTTGTTTTTTCTTATGAGCGCAACAAGTAACAAAGTTCTTTCAATTTTAATTCTGGCTAGTTGGAAGATGATCCTTTTGTCCAATTGGTAAAATATCACTAGAGGCATTATGTAGAAAGTAAGAGAGAGTCTCCTACCATACATTTTGCATCTAATCTTAAGAAAGTGAAACATGTTGTAGTGACATGGGCTCGTGAGAGGAAATTAAGAAATGACAAGGGTTTTGTTGAGGTGGAAAGGTCACTACAAGTTTTATATTTTCGGGATCTAATGGGGTATATAAGTGAACATCATAAAGGAAAAATCAATTCATTATAGAAAAACTAAGAGAAGCATGCTAGATAAAAAGAAGCAACTTGGATGCTTAAGAGTAGGGCCTTATGGTTGGAGAAGGGAGATGCTAATAACCAACGTTTTCCATCAGATGGCAAATAATAGGAGAAACATAAATACTACATAGAGAATGGAGGGGAATAATGGTAATATCGATGCCAAGGAGAGCAATATAATTGACTCTGCATGCCTTTTGGAAACTGTTGGATTGTCCTTAAGGATTGAATTTATTCATATTTTTCTAAATGTGTGTAATAAGCTTTCTTATTTGATTCTTGGCCTGCAAGTTCAAATATGGTTTGAATTCTATGTCAAATTGTGTAAAATTCTAACTCATAAAGCTTAGTTCCTTTGGCTATTCTTAGGATCTCCAATATGGATCAAATTATGTCTATAGAAATGTTATTTCTCAAAGGGATTTAAAATCTCCCGATTAAACTTTATTGCAGGGGATCTATGGCTACAATGAAATCTGGGTTATGATATTTACAACTAGGGATTAAACCAGTCAATTACTACAAATTTCCAAAAGGATTCAATTGATGGATGGGACTTTAACTAGCAATTTAACAACAAAACCTAGAGTTTAAACCAAATAAGCTGCACCAAATATTATTTGATCAATGCAATAAAGAACCAGATCACTTACTGGTGATTCTACAAGTAATTAAAACCTTGTGACATTCAATCAACACTTCCTTTCTAACATCCAATCGTTCTTCGACCATTCACACTTATAAACTCCCGAACAAAGTTTAATTCAACAAAAAATATATGAATAACATAACACAACTCAGATGCTCAAGGAAATAAAATAACACAAAATCATTGTGTTATTATTTGTTAATCATTGCTACAACATCCCCCTCTCCCTATTACAATTTTGATAATAAATCATGATAAAGGGTTGTTTCAGATCCCTTAAAAGAGGATTAATCAAGCTGTTAATAGTCTAGTTCTATTTTAAACACGCTATCTTACCTGAACAGATTACATTCTATTTGACAAGCAAATCTTATTGAAAATAAACCTATCTAATCCTACATTCATTGGAACCCAATTCCTATTAATAAATTTTCTAACTGTTGACCTTTTCAAATAAAAAGATTGCTTTGGAGTGATGCCCCTACATCAAATATGGTGACAAAGCATATGGACTTGGCCCAGAAGGTTGTAAATTACTTTGAAGGAATTTTTAAGGGAGATAGTAGGACAAACATAGCTGAGGTTACTAACATGACAACCTTTTTCTCTAATATGGTGACCGAGGAGGACAATATCCATATGATAGAACCCATAATAAAAGAAAAATTGGTTGAGGTGTTATCTTCCTTTCAAAAGGACAAAAGCTTGAGACCATATAGGTGGGTAATGGAATTATTTTTGGGTTTTTATGAGATTTTGGAAGGAGACCTATTGAGGGTGGTAGAGGAGTCAAGGATCAACGAGAAAGTTTTGGCAGTTTTTAACTCGGCCTTCATTTCATTAATCTCAAAATGTGATAATGCTCAAAGCTTTGAGGATAATAGACTCATTTTCATTATGCAAATGCATATACAAAATTATATCAAAGGTCATAACTCGAAGGGTTAAATTTGTATTATCTAAAACTATATCTCATGAACAATTTGGGTTCTTGGTAGGGCAAGAGATCCATGAGGTTGTGGGGGATGCATAGGAGGTATTTCATACTATTAAGGCAAAAAATCATAGTCTATGGCCGTTAAAGTGGACTTATAAAAAACCTATGGTAGAGCGAGCTAAGTCTACCTCATATTAATGAAAAATCGTAATTGATTTAGCATCAATACAATTGAGTGGACAATGAGTTGTATCACAACTATATAATTTGAGGTATTAATCAATGGGATTGCCACAAATTTCTTTCATCTAGGTAGAGGAATAAGGTAGGGTTGTCCTTTGTCTCCTTTGTTGTTTCTATTGGTTGTTGAGAGGCAAAGTAGAGCAATTTTGAAGGCTAAATCATGTGGGTATTTCAATGGAATAAGGATCAATAGGAATATAAGCACTACACATAAATTGTTTGTTCGTGATTTTTTACTCTTCTATGATGGAACACATAGATATTCCCAAAAGATACATGAGATTATGTGTCTATGTTGTAAGTAATCATAAATGTTGATCAACTAAGAAATTCCACAATCTCCTACATGGGTATAAGGGACGAGGATAGAAGGAAATTTTCATAGTTATTTATATATGTGGAGGCAAATCTACAAAGAGGTATCACATATTTACGTTTTTATTTGAAACCTAATAACTACACCAAAATGTATTGGGGTTGAATGATCTCCGAGGTGGAAAAGAGGTTAACTGAATGGTGTGATAGGTGGCTAGGAAATAGTGGTATTAATCAAATACGTCCTTGAGGATATCCTTGTTTACCATGTATCATTATCAATCATACCAAGGCATTTTGGAAAAAGTGAGGAAGATGAGTTTTTAATTTTCTTCAGTTTGGTGAAAATAGGAGGAAATATTTCCTTTGTGCATCTTGGAGGAGGAATGTTGTTCTAGAGGAGATGGGAGGTTGGGGGATAGAGAATATACATCACTTTCCCATAGTTCTAGAAGCAAAAGAGGTATGGATATTTTTGGAAGGAAGAGGAGGGAATAATGCATTTGATTAGAACGAAAGGTGAATATGACCACTATCCTATCTAGTTTGAATTTGCTTATCAACGTAAGAAGTAACATACTTTTTTAAGTTTAATTATGGTTGGTTGGAAGATGAGCCTTTTGTCCAATTGGTAAAATCTCTCTAGAGGCATTATGTATAAAGTAGGAGAGAGTCTCCTACCATACGTTTTGCATCTAATATTAAGAAAGTGAAACATGTTGTAGTGACATGGGCCCATGAGAGGAAATTAATGAATGACAAGGGTTTTGTTGAGGTAGAAAGGTCACTAGAGGTTTTATATTTTCATGATCTAATGGGGTATATTAGTGAAGATCATAAAGACAAAATTAATTCATTATAGAAAAAATAAGAGAAGCATGCTAGATAAAAAGAAGCAACTTGGAGGCTTAAGATTAGGGCCTTGTGGTTGGAGAAGGGAGATGATAATACCAATTTTTTTCCATCAGATGGAAAATAATAGGAGAAACATAAATACTACATACATAATGGAGGGGAATAATGGTAATATTGATGCTAAGGAGAGAGGTATAATCGACTCTGCGTGTCTTTTGGCAACTGTTGGATTCTCCTTAAGGATTGAATTTATTCATTTTTTTTTTCTAAATGTTTGTAATAAGCTTTTTTATTTGATTCCTGGCCTCCAAGATCAAAGATGGTTTGAATTATATGTCAAACTATGTAAAATTCTTATGCAAAAATCTTAGTCCCTTTGGATATTCTTAAGATCTCCAATAAGGCTCGAATTATGTCTATAGAAATGTTATTTCTCAAAGGGATTTAAAAGGTCACGATTAAACTTGATTGCAGGAGATCTATGTCTACAATGAAATTCAAGTTATGATATTTACGGCTAGGAATTAAACTAGTTAATGACTACAAATTTCCAAAAGGATTCAATTGATGGGTGAGACTTTAACTATCAATATAATAACTAAACCTATAGTTGAAACCAAATAAACTACACCAAATAATAATTGGTCAATGCAATAAAGAACTAGATCACTTACTGATGATTATTCAGGTAACTAAAACCTTGTGATACTCAATCAACACTTCCTTTCTAGCATCCAATCGTTCTTCGACAATTCACACTTATAAACTCCGGAACATAATTTAATTCAAGGGAAAATACATTAATAACATAACACAATTGGGAACCTGAAGGAGATAAAATAACACAAAATCATTGTGTTCTTATTCATTAATCACTACTGCAACATCCCCCTCTCCCCATTACAATTTGGAGAATAAACAATGATAAAGAATTGTTTCATATCCATAAAAAGAGGATTGATCAAGCTATTATTAGTCTAGTTCTATTATAAACACATTATCTTATCTTAATATATTACATTCTATTTAACAAGCAAATATTATTGAAAATAAACCTATCTAATCCTACATTCATGGGAACCCAATTCCTTTCAATAAATTTTCTAACTGTTCACCTTTTCAAGTAAAAAGATTGCTTTGGAGTGATGCCCCTACATCAAATATGGCGTCAAGGCATATGGACTTGGCCAAGACGGTTGTAAATTACTTTGAAGGAATTTTTAAGGGAGATAGTAGGACAACCATAGTTGAGGTTGCTAACATGACAAACTTCTTCCCTAATATGGTGATCGAGGAGGAAAATATCCATATGATAGAACCGATAACAAAAGCAAAATTGGTTGAGGTGTTATCTTCCTTTCAAAAGAACAAAATATTGATACCATATAGGTGGGTAATGCAATTCTTTTTGGGTTTTTATGAGATGTTGGAAGAAGACCTATTGAGGGTGGTAGATGAGTCAAGGATCAATAGAAAAGTTCAGGTAGTTTTTAACTCAACCTTCATTTCATTAATCCAAAATGTGATAATGCTCAAAGCTTTGAGGATTATAGACTCATTTTCATTATGAAAATGCATATACAAAATTATATCAAAGGTCATCGCTCAAAGGGTTAATTTTTTATTATCTAAAAATATAAAGTTCTGAACAATTTGGGTTCTTGGTAGGGAGAGAGATCCATGTGACCATGGGGGATGCATAGGACGTATATCATACTATTAAGGGAAAATATTACAATCTATGGTCCTTAAAGTGGACTTTTAAAAAACCTATGATAGAGTGAGCTAACTCTACCTCATATTAATGATAATTAATGTTGGGTTTAGCATCAATAAAATAGATTGGACAATGAGCTATATCACAACTATATCATTTGAGATCTTAATCAATGGGATTGCCACAAATTTATTTTTTCTAGGTAGAGGAATAAGGTAGGTTTGTCCCTTGTCTCCTTTGTTGTTTCTATTGGTTGTTGAGGGGTGAAGTAGAGCAATTTTGAAGGCTAAATCATGTGGGCATTTCGAAGGAACAAGGATCAATAGGAATCTAAGCACTACACATCTATTGTTAGTTGATGTTTTTTTACTCTTCTATGATGGAACGCATATATATTCCTAAAACATAAATGAGATTTTGTGGCTATGCTGTAAGATATCATGAATTTTGATCCACTAATAAATTCCACAATCTCCTACATGGGGATAAGGGACGAGGACATAAGGCAATTTTCATAGTTATTTCTATATATGGAGGCAAATCTGCAAAGAGGTATCAAGTATTTAGGTTTTTATCTTAAACCTAATGACTACACCAAAATGAAATAGGGTTGAATGATCTATAAGGTGGAAAATAGGTTAACTTAATGGTATGATAAGTGGCTAGGGAAGAGTGGTCTTAATCAAATATGACATTGATACTATCCTTGCTTAATAGGTGTCGTTATCATTCATACTCAAGGCATTTTGGAAAAAGTGAGGAAGATGAGTTTTTAATTTTCTTTGGGTTAGTGAAAATAAGAGGAGACATTTCCTTTGGGTATCTTGGAGGATGATTGTTGTTAAATTGGAGATGGGAGGTTGGAGGATGATTGTTGTTCCAATGGAAATGGGAGGTTGGGGCATAGAGAATATACATCACTTGGCCATAGTTATAGAAGCAAAAGAGGTGTTGAGGTTGTTATAAGGAAGAGGATTGTGATGCTAAATAGTGATACACAAACATATAAATCCTTTATAAGTGGAGGATTAGGAAAGATATTCCACAAAGTCATATTAGAATGCTTTGGTTATTTGGAAATTTGTGGTTTTGGCCTTCCATTGATTGGGGAATGGTGTCGTGGAAAGTGAGAAGTGGATTGAAAGTGAGGTTGGGTGTGGCATAATATAAATTTTAAACTTCCTAGACAAATGGTAGAGCCTTTGAGGGAAAGAGGATTTGTTTTCTTATATTGAACAATAGATCCAATAGTATCAACATTTATGTATCAAGATTGGATGAAGGATGAAATAATGGGTTTTAATGAGATTTATGGCTTATTATAAAGTGAATATTGTCAATCACAAAGAAACAAACATGTGAGAATTAGAAATGAGATTGACTCATTATTATGGTTAACAAATATTGTTGGTGGAAGTTACTCTCCAAACTTGGTGTACAAAGCTCTCATAAAGGTGGATAGGCTTGAGATCGAGTGCTTGTGGTTTAAAGGGGTATGGAAATATAATTTTCCTAATAAAATGAAAACATTTATGTGGTTGTCCATTAATCACAAATTTCCTATGTGGGATTTCATGCAAAGGAGGAGTTGGCACAGTCCAGGTAGATGTCTTTTATGTAAGGATGTAGATGAGGATATTCAGCATCTACTTATCAAATAATCATATACATGAGAGGAATGGTATGGTGCAGGAGAGGCATTTGGAATTAAAACCTATTGGGGGGCATAATATTGAAGAATCTCTATCTTATTGGAATCAAAATAACATGACTAGGAAAATAAGAGCTCTACTACCTATAATGGCATGGGGAATATAAATTTCAAGAAATGAATGTATGTTGAAAGGTAATTCTTACCTTCTCATCTTTGTGTGTCTCAAATCCTAGATATCCTTAATCATTTTATGTAAGATGCAGTTTCAAAACCTGCTAGGGTAGTACATATTGAGATGATAATAAAGATGGGACATGGGCATACTTTGATATTACTACACAAGGAACCCTTGTGATAAAAGGTGGGGGTAGGGAAGATATTATATCTCTCTTACCAACGATGACTAAATTTTAAAGTTGGTGTGGGCTGCTCTAAAACAACAAATTTGAACTATTGGCCTTCCAGCTAAGACTTAAACTCGCTATTTCGAAAGGTGTACAAGTCATGGGGACTCATTATTAGTTATATAGTGGATAAAGGGCCTTCCAACTAAGACTTAAACTTGCTATTTCGAAAGGTGTACAAGTCATGGGGACTCACTATTAGTTATATAGTGGATAAAGGGCATAAGATCAGTAGAGAAAATTTGGCTCAAGGCAACCTTTGATGATTTTATGATCATAGAAAATCCCATTGCTAATGTTATTTTCATGCATGTAAATAGGGAGAGGAATGCTACTGTAGATGGTCTTTCAAAAAAGACTTGAGCATGGTATATGGGAAGACAAAGAATGGTATCTTGCTTTTTACAGAAACGGGTACTGATTTTTGTTATATAAAAAAGAAAAAAAAGAAAGGTCTCTATCGAACCGAACGACCTATTGTTAAAAAAATTGCTCCATATAGATTGAGCAAGGTAGTTCATGAGTCTTTATGGAGCTATAAGCAAAAACTATTACAAAGAAGTTACAATCTTTCTGAATCTTCCTGAAACTAAAAGCTTGATTGGTGTATATTCTAATAAAATAGCTACACAATAAAATGCATTTACACTTCATTGATGAACAAAACAGAAGTGAACGTATTGAAGTTCTGGGAGCATTGTAACTTAATTTTCCTTATGAGAAGAAATAGGAGAAAAGACATCCTCAGATTCAATCTTCTCAACTGGAGTCATCACTTCTTCATCTCAGCTCACTATATGAAATTTCCCTGCTTAATCAATACAAGATTTCCAAGGATTTTGGTCTGGTGAAGGGCCTTGCTCAACATTTTTCAAATCTTTAAGATCTTGTTCAAAGGTCTTGAATTTACTTTTCCTAAACTCGATGTCAACTTCTGCTTCCAAGATTCTCCTCCTTAGTTGATTAACCTAAGCTTTCATATAGTCATGGTAGATATGATTAAACAATCAATCTCTAACAATACCCTCGTCTAGAACATATTTCCTTTTCGCTAAATTCTAAATATCAATGTCTCTGACACACTTCAGGATACTGGCCCAACGTATCCTTGTTTACAATTTCTAGATCCATTATAGAATTAGTTGTTGACTGATAAAGATAGGGATTGCTACATTGATGGCAAGTTCTACTTTTAAGAATATTAGGAGGAAACAACTCCAGACTGGTGAACAATAGATACTCTGAACGCACTCTTACCACAAATCCAATCTTAGAGATGCAAACATAGTGACCAATTTTGTCCTCTATTTTTCCCTCAAACTCTACAATCTTGATGTAAGCATTTTGCAGAAAGAAATTTCCAACAGATGTATAACTGAGCACAACTTAAAATTCTAACACTCAGTCTAGATTGCATGGAGATAGTCATTCATCACAATAATCTCTAAATTGAAACCATCTTTGCTACCATCGTAACATTCACAATTCCAAACAGATTAAACTAAGCAGAGAGGAGAACGAATATCATAGGAAGCAAGCATCTTGATGGGGTTTAAAACAACTATATGCTTTTTGAAAGGTGGCAAACAACTTAATAACTCATACAAGGGAATTTGAAACAGAACCCCTACCTTCAAATCTCTAGTTCCTAGCTGGTACAATCTACTGAACGAGCAAGAGAGGAATGAACTGTTGCTAGAATTCTCACAAGCACTGAATCTTAAAATTGCTCTAATTCTCTTGCATATGAGAATAAAAATTCCATGAAGGAACAGTCCAAAATGTGAATTCACCCAAGCATACAAGATTATAAAAGCATCAAGATCCTTCTATATGAACCTTGTCAATCTGGACTTGAATACCTTGTACCATATCCATCAACTAAGCAGAGAGGAGAACGAATATCATAGGAAGCAAGCGTCTTGCTGGGGTTTAAAACAACTACATTCCTTTTGAAAGGCGGCAAACAACTTAATAACTCATACAAGGGAATTTGAAACAGAACCCCTATCTTGAAATCTCTAGTTCCTATCTGGTACAATCTACTAAACGACCAAGAGAGGAATGAACTATTTCCAGAATTCTCACAAACACTAAATCTTAAATTTGCTCTAATTCTCTTGCATATGAGAATAACAATTCTAGGAAGGAACAACCCAAAATGTGAACTCCCCAAGCATACAGGATTATAAAAGCATCAAGAGCCTTCCATACTAACCTCGTTGATCTGGACTTGAATACCTCGTACCATATCCATGAAATTCCAAGTTTGGACACTTGAGTGAAGGATTTTCCTTGACTTACCTCACACTCGAATGTTCTGTCAGGACTGATGTCACAAAAGGTCATTAATACAAAATATTGATTACAATTTGGTTGCATGCGAATAGTCTACCACATTGATTCCAAAGCCCGAAGCCTTCTACTTCTCCTCTGGTGACCAACTTTCCTTGGGATTACAAGCAATGTTGGCGTTTTTATTAGCTAGGAGATTTAAAGATTGTAAAACATGAAATACCTCTACTTTTACAAATTCATATATCAAATACAATGTTCTCTTGATTATTCGAGCCAAGGGGGCATCTATTGGGGCTTGCTTGTTGATTATATATCGAATGACTATCATAGAGTGTCCAATTATAATCAATTGACTCATGTTCCTCTACAATGCAGGCTTAAGGACTTGCCAAAGAGCAAGAGATTATGCATGAATGTTAAGAAACTTCTCCCAAACCCCATAAGTAGTTCTCCTTCAATTTTCCTATGGGGTCAAAAATCACCGCCTGCACTCGCCACTCATGACGAAAATGGTATCGTGGTAGAGCATGACCCATGTCCTTCTATGTAAAGGAATTATGCCTCTTTGGTTATCACATCTATAATCATATTTTTAAGTTCAATGACAAAGAATCATTTTTGTATTTATGTTTTGGATGGAATTAACGCCAAAAATTGCCCACAAAAGCTCTCTATGGTCCAAACCATAATTATACATCATAATCCCACCATTATTTCCCCCATTTTGACCTTCATAATTAAATTCCACCAAAATTGGTCCAAAACATCATTATTCCTTACCCAATAAATATAGGAAAGTTAGGCATTTATTGCAACATAACCCCCATTCTCCCAAAAAGGACAAAAAACCCTAAAATGAGAATGGGTAAAAAACCATGGATAAATACCATACAATATGAAAAACCATGGGTAAGAAAAACTTGGATCATCCTATAAATACATTGTGAAGGTATCCCAACAAACATTCCAGAAACTCTACATCCTTGCACTTTCAAACTTTTGACTCCTAAACTTTCTCACTCCCCATACCTTTCGCCACACCATCTCACATTGCATGTTGAGTTCACTTTGTGTAACCCTTGATCCCTTTCTCGGTGACAACCCTTGTTGGAGATAAGCGAAGACCAGAATCGTGGGAGTCGTCGGATCACATCCTTGAACGGCTACAGTGGCCCATCTTATTGAAAGGTATGTTGTATTTTTGTTTTACTATTTATATCATAAAATAAAATAAAATAAAAATAAAAATAAAAAATATTTATTGCTTATTGTAATAGTCAAGGTTGAGCTCCTCCCTTGCACCATGAACTCTATCCTTAGATCTGGTTGATCTAAGGTAGGTGCCTTTGCATGCAACTCAAGAGAAATCTCCACCATAGTTTTGGTGACTCCACTAGCTCAATCCCCTTAGCTCTATGTTTTACAGGTGTGTTTTCTGGTTTGTTCTACTTGGGTACCCTCAGTCGTCATAGATCTGACTCCCAATGCGATAGATCTGAACCAGTCCTGACAATTTTTCCTTAAAAAAATCTCAGTTATGGCTGGATCGCACCTATCCGATAGAAAGCTCTGACCCAAGTCGCACCTTTCTACTCAATAAGCACGACATAGGTTACACCTTTTGCCCCAATAAGGGCAATGTGGACATAAAGTCCAGATCATGCTTGTACATGCTTCCGGAGTGACCTGGTCGCTTGTGTAACCCAATTTAGTGTGACTTGTCGCGCAGAAACCCCTGTTAAGTGTGACCTATGTTTTTCTACTGATTTTTCGTCTTGATTGCGATTATTTTACAGTTTTGTGCGACCCCAACCCCACCTATTCCACCAACAGGTACGACCTGTAGTTTTTCTAGTTCTTTGAGGTGATTGAGACCCTGTCCAAACCCCCTTCCTATGTTCTACCGCCCTCCTCCGATTGTTTCCTTCCAAATCAGATTTTCTACATCCCCTTGGTTTGTTTTGCGGTCCTCTTTTCCTTGTATGTGAGCCCATCTTAGTCGATCTTGGAAGTTGAGACCCCTCGTGTGTTTCCTACGCCCTACAAAGTTCCTTGTGTATGTTTTGTTATCTGGAAGAATTAGTTGTTAGGTGTTGAAAAATATTTACTTTCATTATTGTTATTTATTTTTCAGCATATGTGTCTCTGGCATGAGAGCATTGGGGTTTAGAGATTACACTTCACTTGTGCACACATCGCACACCTTAAAATAAATGCTTGGTTCTTGACCCCAAGCTGAGCCTAAAATTTATCTTAACTCAACCAACATTGTAACCTCATTTGAGAACCAAAATAATATTGTAGTTATGTTAGGACACTGGGGATAGGCATCCAAATAACACCCCTTTGTCACTTCCATTTGAGACATAATTTTTGTCTTCTAGGGAACCAAAATCCTCTAGTATTTGTTGACACGGTCATAACCAGTTTATTGGAGGGCCTCCCAACAACGATCAAATTTGAACCCGTCCCAGCCCTTCCAAAGGGCTTTAGCCTGTCCTAGAAGGGTTAAGAAAAATTTATCTGTAAAAAAAAAAAATTAATTTAAAAATTACCTGTCCACTAAGAAGTTCTAAGTAAACTTCAATTTTTCAAAAGAAGGGTTAGTCTTTTCTTTGCCCGTCAAAATCGATTTTCACCTATAGGCTACAGTCCTGCACGTAGTTGATGGGTCACATCACTGCCCAATGCCCATTGTCGTCACAAAGTTTGATTAGATTTTGGTTAAGTAATGTACAGATTATGTAAGAAAATGTACTAATAATGGAAATGACCAATGAGTAGGTATTTAAACTTGTGCTCATAGGATAGGGAGGACAATGGCACGGTGACAGATTAGGTAAGAAACTGTACAAATAATGGAAAAGACCAATGAGTAGGTATTTAGACTTGATGGATGTAGATTGTTCCTGTGAGGCCTTTAATGGGTTTGTAAAATAACAGTCGAGGATATTTTTGTTCTATTTTTTAAAGCTACTGCAAATTTTCTAGCTTCTCGTGGTTCTCATTCTCTAATTTGAATGTTTGCAACTTATTTTTGTTTGGAGGAAAAGGAAAGAGAGCACAAGAATGGTGAGGGAAAAGACATAGATAAAAAAGGATTGGGAACGCCACTAGAAGGTGGGTGAAGGAAATACAGGATGAAAATGGTGAGGGGAAAGACACAGATGAAAAGGATTAAGAACACCACAATAAGGCATGTTAGGTTTTCTAAGGGCAGGAGTGGATTGTTGAAGAAAGCTTAAGAGCTATGGGTGCTCTACAATGTCGAAGTGGGAGTTATGATTTTCTCCCCAAGAAGGAACCTTTATGAATTTGGAAAATCCTAGGTATCTATGCTTTTGTATTTTCCTTACCTTATACATTGGTGTTGTTTTATAAATGTTGGATTGCTTTCTGTCGTTTAACACATCTATTTTCCAAGTGATTTCTAAACGACCTTACAGGGTGATTACTAAACGACCTTCCAGGATTAATATTATATAGTTCACTATAGTTGTTAAAGTGGAGTGTCCTCGTCTTATTGCATTGGATTATTCCCAATTAGCTAGCAGATCTCCTCTATAACAGTATTACCGATCACCTGAAATTATGATGGGTGTGTTATCTACAACCTCACACTTAGACTACTCTGTTCCTTCTCTCTCTAATACAACTAGCAGCATCAAAGGGCTGGGAAGTTTCCCCCATGAATATAACAAAGTTCAGTATGTTCCTTCTCTCTCTGATACAGCTAGCAGCATCAAAGGGCTGGCAAGTATCCCCATGAATATAACAGAGTTCAATCCGAGTGAAAACCCTGTAGGGTATAGAAATAATCTTTTTTATTTCAACTTTCCTTTTTCTCTGCTTGGAATAGTTGGAGGAAGGAGTTAGGAGAATGGTTTGGTGTGAGGTTTGTAATGTATTTCAATCAAAAATCTTTTCTCCCTCATTAAGCATTCTTACATTGTGTTGTTACACTTGCATGGATTATGGTTGTGAATCGTTGTTCTACTTGCACGGGTGGGAGTTTAGTGTTAATCGCATGGGACTCATGGGAGTAAATGTGCTTACACCGCTTAATTAGTTATATTTCCCCAGTTACCGATGAAACAGTTAACATCCTTTTATTATAGTGTAAGTTACCCAAATTTACATTACGTGGGTTATGTCTCTGTTGCTTGCTATTGCATTTCTAGCTTTTCCTTTCTATCTATTGGTAGTTCTACGTCAACTTCACTAGATCCTGCTACGAGGGACTCCGCCCTTGAATATTTCACCGATCAAAGGTATGTTGCAGGCTTTGATTTCTAAACAGCCTTACAAGATTAATATAATATTGTTCACTATAGTTGTTGATCTGGAGTATCCAAACCATTAACCAACTATTATTTAGGTTTTGGAAATTTAGGGTTTCTTAGTAATGCTTCAGTCTAGCGAGGAGATATAACATGGACATAGATGTTGGTCAAGATGATAGCAATAAACGTTGCTTCTCGAAATAAATATTGATCTATATCTGTTGCGACTAGCTACCAATCTGTATATGGCCATGGAAGTATATCCCCTACTTACTTAATAATTTAATAGGCTTGCACTTTTTGGTTTGCAAACCAGGCGTAACCACTTCCTTGTCGTCGTTAAGTGAATGCTCGCTCGATGACCTGCACCATATATGAACTTTGGATGAAGAAAAAAGGGATGTCAACCCTCAACATGTGGTTAACCATTTTCGAAACTATTATACCAATGAAAAAGTGATCACTTGCTTTACCATAAAAGTAAAGTGATTACTTGCTTGACCATCCACGTGGGGTAATTCATTGGGGAACTTATTTGTCTGATATAGTTGTTGGAGTCTAAACTCTTGATAGATAATGA
Source organism: Pseudotsuga menziesii (assembly GCA_001517045.1). Taxonomy (NCBI): domain Eukaryota; kingdom Viridiplantae; phylum Streptophyta; class Pinopsida; order Pinales; family Pinaceae; genus Pseudotsuga; species Pseudotsuga menziesii. The sequence goes on along the minus strand of LPNX010286507.1, from coordinate 389,523 downwards.
TGGTTTACTTATTCTATGTTTTTCATTTTCTTTTAAATGGTTATATTCTAGAATAATTTTAAAAAAAATGTTTTTTCCATACATATTCAAATATTAAATGCTTTTATTTTGGCTGTATATAATATATAAAGAGTTTATTTTTAAATAAAAAATTATATTTGATTTAAAATTTAAAATATCAATATAATAAAAAATAATATATAATATAATAAAAAATAATATATAATATAACAAAATAAATATATACAAAAGTTAAATGATTTAATCTAAATAATAATTCATAAAAATAATTTCAGTAGTAATTAGATTATGGTTGTCTAATTCAAGTATGTGTAATCAATACAAACACTTTTTTAACTTCGATCTATCAATTACTTGAGGGATCCAATTTATAGAGGTGTAAAATATTTTATCTTATTTTTTTTACACGTAAAGAAAAAAGAATTATAACTCAAAAAAAAATTATTCCTCTTTGTGCTTGATAGATCAAGGTTTCAACCAGTATGAGAGTATGTGAAAGAGGCTTCTCAAGATAAAAAATGATGATAGATCAAGACTTTCATTGGTGACATTGAATATGCTAATGTTTATCTCTCTTAGTGCATTGGAATGCAATTATGATGTATGAAAACAAATGAAAGCTAGAAAGCCTCTTCCATTTGGCTAAATTTATGTTTTCAATGATGTAATCCTAAATATTTTTTAAGAATATCAAAGGAATAGAAGGAAAATATGTTCTTTGGAATTTAAGAGAAATATTTGTTTATTGCGTCGAGAGGCGCTCTACAGCCCAGTATGGAGGTGATCTTGTAACGTTACGTAACGCTATTTTTATTAATAAAAAATAATTTTTTAATTATAGGCCAAAATAAATGTCGGCCAAAAAACAACCTAATATGGGGGAGATGTCGTAATCTTCCTACCTAACAAAACAATAAAAAAGTAAAAATTTAACTATCCGTAAAAAAATTGTGGGTCACGAAAAAAACACAATATGGGGGAGATGTTGTAATGTTCCTACCTAACAAAATAATAAAAAATAAAAAAATTGAATTANATATATGGAGAAATGTTGTAATGTTCGTTCCTAATAAAATAAAAAATAATAAGAAATATTATATGTCGGCCATAAATAATATTAAATATTAATAATAAAATATTATATGTGGACTTTAAATAAATTGATGTGTCTTTTGGTTTGAATCAAATCAATGGATACCTAAGAAGAGATTTGATCCCTCTCGGCGCTTGATAGAGCCTAAGATTTGGATCTACGCTGGTTAATTAGGTTTTAATGAAAATTTAGGATGTTTTAATGTAGTTTCTATTTATTTTTTTTAATTATAAATATTTGGAAGGACATTATTTTATTTTCACAATTCTTTTATAGAAGGGCTTACTTAATTTACACTTTTCCATTGAAGTGTAATCATCTTTACAACTTTTCATCCTTAAAGAATTAGATGGTTACATGCCCTTCCAAAAAACATTAAGGCTCGCCCTTCAAATTTGACCATTACCTCCCAGTCTGCGTGAGTAATCCACAATGAAGGGGTTCCAAAATTCAAGATAGAATACCACACTCTATTCTGTATCGAAGGATAACCCTTCATAGTCCTCCTCGTGCATGTCAAGGACCATATCGGGTGTCGAGGTCCAAAGGGATGAAGTGTCAGGAAACCATCCCAAACATGTCATGAACGAGGTAGCCTATTTCCCAGTATCTTAGGGCTCTTTTACCCAAGGTCCATCTCGGTAGTGGGATTCTCTTAGCCTTTGGTTCTTCCATTTTGCATTGTTTGACTGTGGATTTCACCACCCAATAGAGGATACGATTTGTGAGGGGCTTCCATATTGTAGTTAGGAGCTTACTTGCACTTATACCCCATAAGTTAGTGCATCAATTTATTCATAGGTGGTGTTGCTTGTTGGATTTTTGGTCGCTTTGTTGTAGACTCGCTTGTTATGACACGTTGTTGCAATTCAATTTTAGAGATTTTTTTTGGCCTGTGTGCCCCCATTTGTCAGCTCTCCTTCTTCACACTTAGTTGTGGTCGAATTTTTGAGCTTGTGTTTGAACCCCTTGAAGACTTTGTTCATCACATAGCACACCATCACACCACCATGCCACCATTGCTCGACCATGCTACTCCAAGAGACTTAGGGGGCATACCCCCTCAGTTCGGTTCCTTGAACCGTCATCATTGGATCCATATTCAACGTTGTTCACCACCTTCAAATCCATACATTGCATCTGATTCATATTCAAATTCCTATCAATCTGAACCTTTCTTGTTCACAACCCCATCTAGCCCCATGGTTGGTGCACCTCCTAACACCTTCCAGGGGGAGATTGTTGATAGTGGACTTATGATCACTCCACTTGTCATACCGGGTATCCCTTCTACCAGGCCTACAGGTCCTGGTCCTAGTGGACCCCTTTCCACAGCACACACTACTCCTAGTCCACTACCCACTAATGGTGGCCCCACTCCAACCACCATGGGTCACACCATACCTACATTTATGCATTGGGGCATTGGGCCTTCTACCACCATTCCGGCTATTCACACCATTCCAATGACTACTTATATTATTGGAAGTAAGCCCTACCAACCTCGATTTGCACACAACAATTACATTCCCGTCGGCCCCAACACCATTGTTGGCCCTCCAAGATCTAGTCCAGGTCCTAGTCTACCATTCATGGCTAGTCTCAACCTACCCAATTTGGTGCGGTTGACAAATGACCCCATCCGTCATGACCCATTGTGGCCTCCCATGCCTACCAAATTCCCTTCAGACATCCCTAAGTTTGGGGGAAAGGTGGGAAAAGACCCTCATAGCCACATTATGCCCTTCCACTTATGGTTTTCCTCCAACAACATAGTGGACGACTCTATCTACTTGTGGCTATTCCAATGCACACTCACTGGTGTTGCAACCAAATGATACATTGAGTTGCCCCATGCCACTTATCCTAATTTTTCCTCTTTAGCCTCGATGTTCCTCTAATGCTTCCGACTACCCATCCGTTATGATGAGGGCATGGAAATCCTATAATCCTGTAGAAAGAACACTGCTACCCATATCACAAATCACATCCATGAGTGGTGTCATCGTTGTAGTTTATGCAAAATCCAGTTAGATCACAAGATTTTCCTCAATTGGTTACTTAAAACCTTACTCTCCCTATCACCAAGGATGTTGCATTTGAGCACCCACAAACTGAGGAAGAAGTAATCCTCAAAGCACAATAGTTCAACCTTAGATATGCCTAATAGGGTTACCTTTACATTATCATACCTAATGCTCCTTGTGTTGGATCCTCACAGTGCGGTACGTAGGGGGCATCCCATGTTGTTGATGGAGTCATTGGTTCTGTCACCCACCACCCCCACCTGTACACATCCTCTCCTTCGATGCCACCTCGCTCTAGTAACACCTCTAGTGTTACCCAACATGGATACGCCCCTAACTTTTCACGTGCAGTGGCTAAGTCAAGAGCCACACCTTCATATGTGTCTCCCGCACCTATTCCTCACATTCATGGACCGAATTTCCTAGCACGTGTGCATAATGGCCAAACGGTAGGCTTTGCAGGCCCTTCAGTCGCTCTCGCCTACTACCCACCACCTGTGTAACCTATACCTATTTCGGCCCCAACTCCTCCTATTCCTCAAGGATGGATCTATGCTCAACAGAACCTCCCCATTCAACCCACCCCCAATAACCAACAAGGATAAGACATAAGATAAAGAGGTAAGAACCAGGGAAACAACCAACCTCGAGGGGGAAGTAAAAACCCCAACCCTCCAAACAACAATGGAGCCAAGGCCCCTGCATCGGACCCCTAATGTACACCTAGACCTAGGAAGAACCCTAAGTTACAAACTAACCATATGTTTACCATTTGTGATGTTAATGGCCATTATACACACCAGCTCCCCCAAATGGATCGAGTCTGCCACTTATTACAAGATGAAAATCAATGAGAAACCAATGATGTCGCTCTGTCGCAACTAAACCCAACGCCACAAGGTCCTTTGCCTATGATGTTGCAGGAACCCATTACCGAATTAAGGAATGGTTGGAACCCAACCCTTGGTACCACAAAATACCACAACCACTTCTTCGATTCAACTCGTTGTTCCTGGTGTCCATCATCTTATGACATTGTTGTCTGACGTCAACTTACAGACTCAATGCAACCAATATGGCTCCACCACATAAACCCTTAATCCCTCCATGACATCTACCTCCACCGCTCTCGATATGTCCTTACATTTTTCGAGACCCCCCACAGACGAGACTGCCAAATTCCCTAGGTTCCCTTTGCATCGTGTTGCGAACAACCCCACTGCTAGAGCCGCTCTCAATTACAGTATTGTTGATGACTTGACCTAGTCTCCCTCTGCCATGTCTGCTCTGGAAATCCTGAGAACATATCCTTTGTAACACAAAGCCCTATTGTTTGCTTTAGGTTTTGTCACCCCTCTAATTCCAAGTTGATCACTTTTGACTTGAATCAAGGAGAACCTCGGATGCCATCATCCGTAGCCTTCCAGGTTTCTGTCACCATTCGAAATTTGGTTATTCATCGATGTATTCAAGTGGATGAGGGTGCATCCACTTGTGTTATGTCAGCCTTCGTTTGGAATAAACTCGGATCCCTAATCCTTCAACTCTCAACCATGACCCTTCATCCTTATGATGGTCACATTGCTCAGCCACAAGGCGTTCTCATGAATGTCCCATTGAGTTATCCAAAAAAACTTGATGATTGACATCAAAGTTGTAAATGCCCAGCTAGATTACAGCCTCCTCCTTGGACGTAGTTACATATATGCAATGTGAGTTGTTACTTCTACAGTCTTCTGACTCCTGATGTTTCCCCATGATGGGAAGATCGTGACTATTGACCAATTAACGTACTACGATCCTAAAGGACCAACCACTCCTGAGCAAGTCCTCCCTGATATCGACACCACCATCAATAACATATCCATCCCCTCCTTGCTCGTCGGTTTTCAATGCCTATTTTCCAACTCCCCTTTGACAGACACCTTTTCATTCCTCCCGTCCCCTCCCTCTACGTATGACATATCGAATTTGTGCACCATCACATCTGGTAACATTCTGACCTCCATGCAACCTCAGCCGCAGCACCAACTCCAGACATCAAGGAATTATTGGGGTTCATTTCCCATACACACGATCCCCTTCCTCTTTCTACCTTCTGGAATTGTGAGTAAACTAGTCATGGCTACTCTCAACCTTCAAGGATTCACTTTGGGCATTCTATTGTGGTACCTTGATCCACCCAACCCCACCCCGACACCACAAATCATGCTAAATCAGTCCAACCTATTGAGACAGTGTCACACCCACCTCCTAGTACACAACCAACTACTTCTGCATCTACTAATGTACCCCCTCATCCCATGAAGACTGGGGGCAAAGAACCCAAAGCCTCGACAAAACCACACCCACCTCCTACTTGTGCTTTATGTGATGTCCTCGACCATGTGATGCAAAATTGTCCCGATTTTCCATTCCTTTGCAGCCACATCCACATAATAGTCAAGACCGACAACGCTCTAGTTGTCAATGTACCAACCATCCCTGCGATTAAGAACAAATTGTTATGAACAAACCACTCATGCGCAGTTTGTGGCCTATACAGTCATTATTCCCATCGTTTCCCAAACTTGCCCAAGTATCGGTCTCTCGTCAAGACTCTTTGCAAGCACTCCCATGAGTCCAAAATCATTGTCCTTGAGTAAATCCACCCTTCGGCCTCTTCCTCGGACACCAGTAACACCATTTATATGATGTCTACTTCCATTCATCCTTCCCCCTCCTCGACCACGGAAGATCCCTTCGATTTATCTACACACTACTTCCGCAATGACGAAGAAATCCTTGAAGCTCTTTCGTGTGATGTCCCTCGATTTATAAACATTATTTGTAATATTAAATTTCATTGCATTTTGATGAGTTTGGCTAATTACGAAATCCATCCAAATGGTCCATGGAGGACAGTTGTAACCGCTACATTTTTCCTTTAATGAAATTCAGAATGAAAGGGACAACCACGTTAAAAGATGAGACTATGCGTGAAAGAGTGGGAGATGTAGAGCAGTAAAACTCAGGGAAGTACATTAGGTGTTGGGATGCCTTAATGGCGCTGGACAGACCCTGGAGAAAGAAAGGAGCAGTAGTTGATGGGGATTCAATGGAGAATGGACCGTAGCTTCAAAATAAGATCGAAAAGACCCTGGAGAATCAAGGCACAGTGGTTAACGAAATTCCTTGTGGAATGGACCATAGCTGCAAAGTAAGACCTAGGCAACCAAAACTACAAGAGGGCATATGCAAGGAGGCAGGACACTGCTGAGTATGCTGGGAAAGAATGAACTCTTGTTGTGTGAGCACTCTGTGTTAGGCAAGAGTTGAGAGAAATACTTGCTGCGTGAGCACTCTGTGTTAGGAAAGTGATTTATGCCTAGAAACTGAATTGAGGTTAGCTATCTTTGCTCTTGGCATGCATAGTTGAGCTCGGGGGTGATTGAGGACAGAGAAGATATGGGCCTAATCTACGGTTGGGTGGAACGTGGTTGTTCCCTTTTCATTGCAGCTCACTTCACAAACATGTTTCATGAATGGGTTCATGTTTCTGCAAATCTATTAAGCTCAGGGTATATTTGCATATGTGTAAATGTGTGTTTCAATGCTTCTGAAATGATAAATTCCAGTTTTTGTTTTATAGATGAAAATGTTGCTTATGAGTTCGTGTATACTCATACTCTGTTTTGAGTGACTATGACTTGCATTTGGAGATATCGGTTGCTCAAATGGTTTAATATTGCTTCTATATAGGGTTACTAGGATGTTGTATGACTCTTTGTTGAAGACAGTCTAAGGGACCCCTGGTAGGAAATCCAATGTGCACTCCTGGGTTTAGCCCCTTTCCTGTTTAGTGAAGCCCCTGTATAATACCTTAAATTCCTAAGGGAGGGTAATTAATCTGAGGAGAGCTTGGCTACTGAAGTTCTTAGGAAACTGGCCACTGTACACCACCCAAAATACCTAATCCTGTGCTTGTCTAAGTAACTCAATCAGCTTAAATCTGTAAGTGCATTGAGCATTGGAAACTCCATAGTCTTGCCAAGAAAACACAGAGAAGATAGGTGAAAAACCTTGGGCCGGAAGGCATGTGGAAGCCTAAAAATTTATAAGGAATTGAATTGTTTCTGAGACCCGTAACACGCATTGTGGAAGCGGAAACATAGTAGAAATTCATAAGGAAGTGGGGTGGTTCTGCAATACGTAAACCGCATTGCGGAAGCAGAAAGCAGAGTAAAAGTTATAAGGAATGGGAGCATTTCCGCAACCCACATTGTGGGACCGGTAACCAAGGTTAAAAGGTAATGAATATAAGGACTTTCCGTACCCCGCATTGCGGAAAGCAGAAAGTCAAAGTCAAGGCTAAAAAGTATTCACGAGGTTCTGCAATCTGCAATCCGCAATTGCGGAAAGCGAAAAGTGGGAGATAAAATTTAAATAAAATATGGGCTTTCTGCAATCTATAATCCACATTTCAGAAGTGGAAAGCGAAAGTAAAACTATGAAGAAGGTAAGTGTTTCCGCAATCCGAAGTTGTGGAAAGCAGAAAGCAGAAGTTAAAAACTGTAAAGTATTTACGTGCTTCCGCAATCTGCAATCCGCATTGCGGAAAGTGGAAGGAGGAAGTTCAAACTATGAAGAATTTAAGGGTTTTCCACCCACAATCCGCATTGTGGAATGCAAAAAGCGAAAAGTAAAATTGTTAAAATATACGGGTTTCTGCAATCCATAATCCGCATTGCGGAAAGCAGAAGGAAAATTTTATAAAGGGTCAAGAAGTTCCGCAATCCGCAATCCGCACTATGGAAGCGAAATTGCGGAAGGGAATGTTTGTTGTAGAAGGACATTTTGTTTGTGGAAGGGAGTTTTATTGTGGAAGGTAATTTTTGGTGTGGAAGGACTATTGCAGAAAAAAATAAGCTTAAGAATGAATGAAATAAGAAGGTTTATAGCCCATGTTTTAGGTGAAAGAAGTTTTTTTTGTATATGCATTTCTAGTAGGTTATATGGGTATGTAACATTTCAACTCATGAATATCCTTGGGATGATTTGCACCATCGCTCCTTTTTCATCCTGAATGAACCTTGCTCATCGTAAAACCAATTCTTTGTCGAAGCGAAAGACTTCATTCATAGTGTGTCGATTGGTTCAAAAACCCAATCCCGACACCTAAAGCCTTTTAAGAAGGTAACATGGCCAACATCTCACCAACCATTAAAGTTGATATCTCAATGAAACCCGATATAGTTGAGGATATTACAATCGGTGCTTCATGCTCTCCTAAGGAAGTCACCACCTTCCAAACACTTTTTGAGGAATTTCATGATATTTTCGCTTGGTCCCATACTAATATGCATGGGCTGATCCGTCTATAGTTGAACATTGCATCGACACATGGCCCAATGGTACCCCCATTCTCCAAAATAAATGACCCATCCACCTGTCAAAGGCCCTTGTCGTCAAAGCTGAGATAAAAAAACTGCGCAAAGCAGGCTTTATATATCCCATTACGTATACTAATTGGGTTTCCAATCCCATTCTTGTTAATAAAAAACAAGGAGCCATTTGTGTCTATACTGACTTTCGTGATTTGAATTTGGCATGTCCCAAAGACAACTTCCCCACTTCATTTATTGATCAAATCATAGATTCATGTGTCAGTTTTTCTAGTTATAACCAAATCCACATCCACAAAGACGATCAATACAAAACTGCTTTTACCACCCCCGGGGGAACTTTTGCATACCGTATCATGTCATTTGGAAATGTTAGAGCTAATTTTTCAGTGAGCCATGAACTTTTGCTTCCATGACCTCGTTCACATTATCCTGGTTTATTTAGACAACCTCATGGCTCGATCTCGGAAGCGTTCCCAACATTTGGACTACTTACGACAAGTCTTCCTTCGATGTCGCAAATATAATGTCTGCCTAAACCACTCAAGTGTGTGATCTGTGTCCCAGTCGGTCGCTTATTAGGATTCATCGTGTCCCATAAGGGGATTATTGTGGATCTCTTGAAGGTTCAATCCGTCGTGATTCTTCCCCCTCCATGTACTCTACGCCAATTGCAAAGCCTTCAAGGTAAGGCCAATTTCCTTTGTCGATTTATTCCGGATTATGCAATGAAAGTCCATGGATTCTTACGCTTGCTCCATACCAACATTCCTTTTTTGTGGAATGAGTAAGCGCAAGTCTCTTTCAATGCATTGAAACAACCTTTGACTTTCGCTCCCTTGTTGTCTCCTCCTGACTTCACCAACGAGTTTATCTTCTATGTATCAACATCTAAAAATACCATCGCTGGAGTCCAAGTCCAAGAAATGATGCTCGTTAAGAGCACGTGATCTATTGTGTGAGTCATAAACTTTTTAGACCACCTTTACATTACACTTACAGAGAGAAAATGGCCCTAACGTCCTCGTTTTGGTGCAGAAGCTACGTCAACATTTTCATGAGCCGAACTCGAGTTGTGGCCGATTCCAACCCCATGCGTTATCTTGTAAGACGCCGCCTTGTTGAAGGTCATGTCACCAAGTGGATTGTCATTCTCCAAGAGTACGACTTGGAATTTGTCACACCCAAAAACACCAAAGATTTGACGTTAGCTTCCTTGATGGCATACTTCCCATTGTCGTCTACCTTGCCTCCTATCACAATAAGTCTCCCTAATGAATTCTTATTTGTCATCTCTATAGAGGACTCGTGATATGGGGGAATCCTCCTTTACTTGCGCACACAAAAATTCGAGCTCCATTTAAGATGCAAATATCGTCATCGTATCCATCACCAAGCTACTCGATATCTCCTTATTGGTGATTGCGCCGAGAGGCGCTCTACAACCCAGTATGGGGAGATCTTGTAACTTAACGTTCCTCATGTAAATGTCGGCTATAAATATTATGAGGGAGATGTTGTAACGTTATGTAATGTTCCTCGTGTAAATGTCAACTATAAATATTATTTCCGATTACGAGGGAGAAGTTGTAACATTATGTAACATTCCTCATGTAAAGGTCGGCTATAAATATTTACTTTTTACTTCTATTTACTTCTGATGTAGATTTTGTTGGTCATTAATTAAAAGTAAATATATTTTCTGGGCCATTTACTTATTAAGGGATCTAGGCTCCATTAATCTTTGTTCCATTAAATTTTCTTTAACTACAACTAACTTGAACGCCTGTGAAAAAACACTGCAATTCATTTTGAAAAGTTTCCCATATTGCAAATGATGTTTCCAATTTCTATATTCTGAACCGAGGGTTTTCAATAACGGTCAAATAACACTTGAAAAGGAGATGTAACAGACAACATGAGCCATGAAAATTACAAAATAAATGCTTTTTCTTGCTCTACTGATGGGGACGTTTGGGAACATGAGAATTTTGTACCGAGTTGCTCTTTTTCCATTCTTGCATTGATTGATAAATACCGAAAGAAAACTACAGATGTTAACAATACGGATCCAAAATCAATCAAAGAAAGTGAGCCAAAAAAATATACATATTCAAGGATTTCTCTGTGCCTGTAATAAGATTGACATTGAACATCATGATCTATAACTTTTATAAGATATATCCTGTGATTCATCTGTATGTCAAGCGGAAGAAACATGTTACATGATTGGTGTGAATAAACACTGACAATTTACAACAACAATAATAATGGGAACAAATTATAAAAATACGACAATTTACAAAAATAATAATAATGGAAACAGATTATAAAAATACGAGGAAGAAGCATTATATTTCAGTCAATTAAAGATAATTCATGTAATATTTAAAATATCTGTCATAACCAGATTGTGTATTAATATTATTTTGAAAGTTTAATATATAATTCAAAACATAAATACGATTTTATTCATATTATTTTAAAATTTTAATATAATTCATAACAAAATTTAGCCATTTCTATTGCTAAGGCTACTAATGCATTAACTTTGAACTCCTTAACTTTCTAGTTACAATGTAACCTCTTTCGCTTTAAGTAATTCAATGAATTGACCATGAGGTGTAGAGCAATTGGCTACTATGGGGTTTGGTCCTCATGAGGTCGCATATTCAAACCTCATGGTGAGGGGTGTGATGGATGGTGCAGCGCGGAGGTCTGATGGTCACCCTGGTAGAAGTCAGGTTTCGATTCCTGCGAGGGAGGTTTAATATTATTCATGGACTTTTTCTTATTACATGAATTTCTAAATAAAACATTGTAAAGCATTAATAACTTTTGCTTGTTGCATAATTTTACAAATACAATATCCCATAAAACATGGTAAAACGTTGATAACATTATTTCCAATTTTTCCATAAATTTGTTTTCATGCAAATTCACAAATTAATAACACATGTTTTAACTTATTAATAAAATCATTTTTTCACTTAAATCTTTACATATTAATAAATATTAATAAGTAAACATTTTAAGGCATTATAAAATCACCATTAATATTTTTTTAGGTAAATCTTATTATAGTATGTTGAATGAATGAGTGCAAATTAATGATTCGTTTTCATTAAGAAAATGATATGCAGCCTCCCATGAAAATGAAAAAGTAGACAATGCAGTGGTAGGTGAATCCCTCTAATTGCTACACATACATTGAAAAAATTAATTGCACATCTCACTCTTGAGAATGATTGGTAGGCGAATCCCCCTTATTCTTGAGTGGATTTGATCCCTCTAATTCCTACACAGACATGGAAAAAAATTAATTACACATTTCACTCTTGAGAATGATTGGTAGGCAAATCCCTCTAATTAGTGAGTGGATTTCCTCAGTGGATTTGATCCCTCTAATGACAGCGGCTTATTATTTTAATTGATTATCATGTTATCTACTTAAGAGATTGCTAACTGTGTCTAGGTATTTAACATGTATTATTCCAGTACAAAAACTAAAGGTAGTAAACTGACATGGATATATTCTCTGGGCACATGTAATATTAATGGAAAATTTTACACCGTGTAATTATCAGCAAAAATATGTTGGCCTTGCACATGGTTTTAAAACCATGTGCAAGGCCTCCTAAACAACCATGCAAGGCTTCTTAAACAACTCATGGTAAATTGCACTCAAGGAGATTTGTTAATTTTTTTAACCAAATTTAATTAAAAATAAAGAAAATAAAAATTAAACTACTCCTAAATTTTTTTATAAATTTTCAAAAAATATATTATTTCCAACACTAATCAATAACTTCATTTCCCAATATTGTTTTTCTATGAGCGTTTTACCATCCATCAGTGAATAATAATGAAACAAAATTAATACATGATCAAATTATGAATTCATTATTATACTTTAAAATTTCTAAAAAGATTACAGTTGTACTTTCAAAGTTTATTAAAATTTCTTCGTATGAATAAGGCTTGCAACCTTAATTAATTTACCGGTACCTGGCTTCAAATTTACAGGTAGATATATGAAAATGGTGAAGAGCATCTCAATCTTTGCCACCATGTTGAAACTCGACTAGGAGTTGAAGAGCACTGCTACATTTCCTCATAGATGAATTTGCTACATGCTAAGCAAGGGGACCATTGTTCTGAATGCAAAGATAACGAATCTAATGGCAATTACAACCAGCTAAAGAATTGGCCAACTCTCACAAGCACCATGTGAGAGTTGGACTTGAGTTGAGTTAGTTGCTCCTCACGGGAGATAGTCTCCAAATTTAAATGAGGGTTTTTTAAATTCAAACGAGAAGTGTAAATATATTGTAATTGTTGTACTTCAAAGCTGGAAAGCATATTAAAATTTCCTTAGTTTTGAAAATTGTAGCAGAGAACAAAATCCCAAGTTGAGAATTTACAAATGTGTTCTACTAATTGTCAAAATATATCAAATTTCTAACTGTAAATCTTTTTTAGTAGAAATATTGAAAAAATGTACAGTAATGTAGAATGTGCCTCTTTTAAGCAAAACAAAAGAAGAGTGATCATTTGGGGTAAAATGGAAAACCCTAGGCTGACTGTAAATCTAAACCGTATTTTCATTTATTTAATCCTTACAAAATTATTGACTTTATTTTCCACTTTAAGAATTTATTCAATCCTTAATACTTATTACTTACATTGAGATAATCCTCATAATTCTATCTATGTTTTCAACTTAACCCGTTCCTTACAATGTTGATCAAACTCCAGTTTTGTGTCACCGCCCCATGACTCAAACTAGACTAGATCCAAATCCTAGGCTTTATCAAGCGTTGAGAGGGATCCAATCTCCCGGGGTGCAAACCTCTTCTCAGGTATTGCACTCAAGGAGGTTTGCACCTCGAGATATTGGATCCTTCTCGGTGCTTGATAAAGCCTAGGATTTGGATCTAGGCTGGTGTATTGTGTCACCATGGTGTAGACACAATATTGTTTTGTTGCCTCACCCATGATGAAGCCAAACGAGTCTTGAATGACTATCATAGTGGAGCCTGTGGTGGCAACCTCTTTGGTTTGACTACCACCACAAAAATTCTTCATGTTGGTTATCTATGGCCCGTCGTTTTTGTCTATTACATTCATGCAGTTAAACACTGCCGCAATTTCCAACTCTTTGCTCCAAAGGCAAGGACCCCTCCCGCGCTACTACATCCTATCATCACAGTCGATCCCTTTTGTAAATGGGCGATTGACTTCATGACCTATAACCCTCCTTCGACCGATGACCATAAATACAACATTATGGTTGTTGATTACTTCACTAAGTGGGCTGAAGCCATGCCAACCTTCAATTGTAAGGCTGAAACTGCGACACTCTTCTTTCTTAACCATCTTATCTCTCATTTTGGTGTCCCCCTCTAGCTAGTCTCTGAACATGGTTCTCACTTTGAGGATGTTGCTTGGAAAGAGCTCTCCACTATGTTGAAATTTGAACACTGGTATTCCTCTGTTTATTACCCTTAGGGAAATGGCCAAGTTGAGGTTGTCTACAAGATCCTCAAAACCATGCTCCAATGAATGGTGGACAAACACAAGATCAACTGGCACCACTTCCTCTTTTCAGCCCTTTGGGCCTACCGAACATCGACTAAAACTGTCACCAACTTTACCCCATTTCATTTAGTTCACGACGTGGAGTCGGTTCTTCCCATTGAATGCCAGATTCCATCACTCTACCTTGTCGTCGATCTTCTACGTGGTACTTCACCGTTGGAAAAATGCCTACTTATGCTTAAACAAACAGGTGAGGACTGTCACGCTGCTCTCCAAAATATCAAAGCAGCTAAGACCCGGTCGAAGTCCCATTATAACTCCCACGTCCACCCACACACCTTTAGCGAGGAGGGCCTCATCCTCGTCTATGACTAAGCCAATTTTAAGACTAGAAAAGGGAAGCTTGAATCCATGTGGTATGGCCCTTATGTTATCCATCATTGTCTCGGTAAGGGGGAGTATCTCCTCGCTAACTCCGAGGGTCTCCTCTTGAAGAATACCTGCAATGGGCTCTACCTTAAGAGATTCTATGCCTAAGCCGACCATCATGAATACACTTGTATCATAGTTTTCCTTTCTTGTTTTGCATTGTTTTTTACCATGAGTCTCATAGTTTGTTTCCTTGGTTGTTCTAGATGGATCCTCCCTTGCCCTCTTATGTTGGTTTGCCTAATGGTGCAAGTAGATGGTCTCTTAATCGCGCCTCGGGTGCGTGGGTCATTTATTCCCCATCACATGAGTTGATCCATATCGAGGAAATGTGTGTTAGTATTGCTACCAACAACCGGGCTTAGTAAAACAATGCCGTTGATCTCCTGACAATCACCCTTCTCTTGGTTATTCATTGCCTTGATGTCTTCCTAGGCTCATAGCTACTTGTCACCCAATTCAATAAATACTACTGGGCACGTGATCCCTGCCTCTTTAGAAAGTTCTTGCACACTAGACACTTGGTTAGACATTTCAAATCCATTTCATCCATGCATGTTCCTAGAGGTCTCAATAGTGTAGCAGACCAAATGGCTAATGATGTTCTAGAGTGGCACATCAATCATCACATATAAGAAATAAATTGCATCCTGCATCATCATATAGTCATGTATACATATGTCATATACATCATATAGGCATAGTCATCATCATAACAAGAGACTCATATAACCCATAAAAATACAAAAATATGCATCCACATGCATTCATATCATAATATCATAATTAGTACAAAAAAGAGAAACCCCACAGGCTTTCTCATCATACTTATAATACAAAATTCCCCATGCTCAAATGCATTGGGGGAATCATCACAAGTTGCTAGTCCCAGTCATCCTCCTTTGACTTGGTGTCCTCCTCCTCATCCGAGATATCCTCCTCCCTTGTCACATCCCCCTATGCCGCCACTCTAACATACTCGACAACAACTGTGACCCTCCTCACTAGGGAAATCCACTTTGAAGGGGATATGTAGCATGCAATGAGCACATCGTCGTCTAGGTACTGCCACCCATCGTCGGTGACCCCCTCAAATAGTCGCTTCATGTCCAGCTGTAGTGAGTCTAACATAGCACTCTGTCCCCTCCTCCGCTCGTGAGTGGGTGGATCTAACCCCTCCACTCTGCCCCTGCGTCATTGGTATCCTACTAGAGGATGTGGTCCCATGTATACACATGCACACAGTATGTCATCAATATATATCACATGTATGATCTATATACCACTATCCTAGTAAACTATATATGGATGAAACCATATAGAGTCATGTATACGTATCATCTGGTCCCTAGACCTGTCTAGGAGGCTGAGGCATCTCCGGATCTCCCAAGTAGTCCATGCCTGCATATGGATAGTCCTCTATGAGGATAGGAAGCTACTGCCACTGTGCAAAAATATCCTGGGCGAAAAAATGACCTACCAAGCCACCTCCCTCCTAGATCATCATCTCGCACCACTGCCTCATATGATGCTCATGTCATCCCCCCTTGTTTATGGGCCTCCATTTGGTTAACTCCTTCTTTCATGTGCCATAGAGTCATTCGTCATCAATTTTTTATGCCGTTCGCACCGATGAGTTTGGTTTTCCGCACTTTTTCCACCTATGGGAATCACGTCTCATGCTCTCCCTATCTTTCTTCAGGCCATTTCCTGGAGTTACCTCCATTTGTGTTCCACCAGACAAACTAAACCCCTTATGTATTGGCATGTTCACGAGCCATTTGCTCCATCCATACTACAAACTCTACGCTAATTTACCACCATTCACCATCCCACAATGTCATGTACCTCCCTTGAAGGGACCTTGAATGTGTTGACCTTTACAAACACTTGGGGGGGGGATGATGAATTAAATAATTTTCCTAGGGAATTTTGTTAATTTCATACTTAGGAGGCATGTACTGAGTTTGTTTCCAATTATAGATTTTTTTATGTCATTATTTAATAAATATGCAAATAATACATGTGGAAGTGAGTTTCCATGTCAAGGGGGCGCATTAGGCAAGACAACTTTCCTTGAATTATAAATTAGAAAGTGACAAGGAATCTGGCAAAAGCAAACAGTCAGAAAAAAGATAGAAACTGACAAAAGAAATCAAAGTTGTCAGTTTAAAAGCATGAAACTTTGGATAAGGGAGGGCGTAGTTTCCAATTTGGTGCAAGGATGCAAAGAAATGAAACATCACTTTATGCACAAACTTGATAATTAACTCAAGGAAGGCACAATTTCTATTATGACGAGTAGTTACAAAAGTAGAAAGTGCATGAAAAACAATCGGGGTAAAAGCAGGAAACTCTGGGCTAAAGGAGGGCGTAGTTTCTATTTTTATGAGGAGTTAGAAAACATGGAAACATCATACATGCTATTTTCCTCAAGGAGGGCGAATTCATGATTAGGGTTAGGGTTTAACAAGTGTCAATTTGTTCAACAAGTGAAGGAATTGCTCAACAAGTCACCTAAGCCACTCAAGGTTTATTTAAGGGTGCTTCCAACTCCATTTCTTAGTTTGGATTATGATTGTGTTGATGTTATGTGAATCTTGACTTTAATACTGAGTGATGAGCCCCAATTCTTTTGGGTGATGCCCCCCAAGTCTCATATTCCTATCTCCCTCTCTTCTCCCCATCTTCTTTGCAGGTCCTACAGAAGCTAAGGAGAAGCCACATAGAATTTCATTTGTGATCTGATATAATATTTCAACCATTAATGGAGTGTTGTTGCAGGTTCTGAAGCCATTCCCATTCTAGTGTAGCACTAGTACAGAGATTAGGATACTCTCCCATTCGAAACTCAGAGCTCTTTCAATTCTTCCCTTATTTTTTCTGAGAAATTGTTGATCTAAAGTTATGAGGTGAGGGTGATGGATATATGCCATTAATTGACGTTATTTGATCCAGGAGGATATTGGTGGCCAGCCACCTAATCCACTTGGACCCCCACCATCGTTTCTTTCAGTTTTTTGGTTTCCTTAATTGTAGCACAATTTACTATTTTTGGCAGTTTTCGGGTCCTAAAATTCTGGAGCCGTTTTGAGGCCCTAAACGACGTTTTTTCGACATCGAATGGTCGAGCAAATATGAGTATGTTCTGGACCCACTATTTATTGTTTATGGATGCAGTCCTTAAACAAATCTTTCTAACGATGTATCATGCGCGTCAAACGGAGGTAGTATGCTAAATTTACAACACCGAGAAATTGATGTACCAAGTTACCCAACGGGGCCCACATTCGGGCGTTTCACCTCCTAGGGTTAGGTTTTTGGATGTGTAGGGTTTCCATTGTTTCTCAATAATATATAGGCCTTCGAGCCTCATTGTAACATAGAGTTCAGAGGCACGTAGCCGCCACATCTCTTCTTAGAGATAAGCTACCAGCACTCTCGCTAGTTTATTTCCATTCTGTATGTAAACAAGTTTCAGTTATTGATTAATGAAATGAAGTGTTATTTTCGCTGCATATTTGTTTCTGTGGTTATTTGTGTATTCTGTTGCGCTCCTGCATAAATCCATATCGGTGGTATTAGAGTAATCTGCTCTTTCTCGATCCTTCTTTGCATGTCCCCAACGAGGGCGGGGTATAAAGAGTTAGGGCTTGATCTGGTTGAACCTTTGCAAGATCAGCCTCGCAAATCCCGACGGCCACCCATGGGGGACAAAAAGAAAGACAAGGGCGTAGAAGATCCTATCAAAATGTTGCTCGAGGAAGCCCTTGAAAAACAAAGGAACGCGATGATGGATAACTTCGCCCAGATCCTTCAACGTCTTCCCACTAGCGGTGCATCTGCATCCAGCAGCCACTCTAGAGGTGCAACCCCTTTTAAGGTACAAGTAAACTTCGACATTCCCATATTTGATGGCCGAATAGATGCAGACGCTGTAGATAGATGGTTGAATCTATTAGAAGGATATTTCTCGGTTCATGACTTTTTTGACCGAGAAAAGATTACTTTTTCTCTACTCAAAGTCGTCCCCCATGTCAAGGACTGGTGGGAAACCTACTATGAGAGAAAGGACGAACAGGAACCCTCTTTGTTCTCGGCTGTACCCACTTGGAATTCTTTTCGAGATGCCATAAAGGGACAATATTATCCAGTGGGGAGCTATGAGGACAAGTACATATAATGGACTACGCTGCGGCAGCAAAGAGATCAAGATGTGCATGAGCTGACGAATCTGTTCCATACCCTGCACACCAAGTTGGGTATCAAATATTTAGAGAAACATTTGGTGTTGAAGTACCGCAGTTGTCTGCATAGATACATTCAGGAGGAAATGGATTTCCTCGACATCTCCTCGCTTGGTACGACATATTGGTATGTTGACAAAATTGAGCAAAAATTCAAACAAAAAAAGTGAGACTTTGGACCTGCGAATCAGAAGCAAGGGAAAGGTGCCCCCAAACCGTAGAACCAAGGACACAACCAAGGCATGGTGAATCAAGAAAACTTTCCAAAGCCTCAAGCAAAGAGCAACACTGCAAAGCCGAAGAAGGAAGCGAGAAAGTGGTGCGAGTTCCATAAGAGCCCCACTCACAACACAAGTGAGTGTCGGGCCAAGTAGCCACTGGTGGCCGAGATAAAGGCTTTTGAATCAGATGCATACTCTGACACTAAATCAGAACCCAATAAGGGGAATGATAGAGGGAAGAAGATTGTCGATGGAGAGCCCAATGCCACCGTTGCTACCATGAAGATCCAAAAGAAGGAACCAAAAGATTCAAAGGAGGAGGAGCTTCTTTTCCACTCCCAGATGTGGGTAAAGGGTTCCCCGCTAAAGTTCATTGTCGACAGTGGGAGCCAAAAGAACCTGATTTCAGCATAGGTCATGAAGCGGTTGGGTTTTCCCACTACAACACACCTGCAGCCGTACACCATCGGGTGGCTTCACCAAGGATGGGATCTCTGTGTCAGCCAACAATGTCGCCTTCCCTACAGCATCAAGCCCTTCATCGATGAGGTATTATGTGATATTGCTCCTCTTGATGTTTGTGATGTATTATTAGGTCAACCATACTTATGGAAGTGAGATGCTGTGTATGAGTCCCGGCCTCGCACTGTTATTATAACATTGGGAAATAATTTGTACATGATACCAGAGGTACCACCTCCTGCCGCTATCTCTTTGGCTACTGCAAAACAATGCAGTAAGCTCATTTCCAAAACCAGGAAGTTTGTTTTCTTGATGATCCACCCTCAGGGCAAGAAGAAGATCATGGCCACGACCTCTAGACAGTGCCCCTCCATACAACAACAATAACAAATGGACAAGGTCATGGAGGAGTACCGAGACATATTCACCTCACCCACCGGGGTGCCTCTCCACTGTCAGGTCAAGCACCCCATCGATCTAACCCCAGGTGCGTCACTGCCCAATGGATCGATCTATCGACGCTCTATTCTGGAGAATGATGAAATCAAGAGGCAAATTCAGGAGTTGTTGTAGAAGGGTCACATCTGGCCAAGTTCATCACCCTGTGGGATCCCGATCGTGTTGGTACAGAAGAAGGATGGGACTTGGAGACTCTGTATTGACTATTAGGCACTGAACAAGATCACTGTTTGGAATAGGTACCTGATCCCACAGATTGATGACCTCCTGGACCAGCTTAAAGGGGCAAAATATTTTAGCAAGATTGACTTAAAGTCTGGGTATCACCAGGTACCGATCGAACCGATCAATGTGTGGAAGACTGCCTTCAAAGCCAAGAAGGGCCTTTTCGAATGGTTGGTCATGCAATGCCTTTCGGGCTGACAAATGCTCTTGCAACCTTCATGAGACTGATGGATAACATCTTGTGGCCATTCACCAACTCATTTGTAGTAGTATACTTGGATGACATCCTGATCTTCAACCAAACTTGGGAAGAGCACCTCCACCACATCTGACAGGTCCTCCAAACATTGCGGCATCACAAGTTGTGTGCAAATTTCGACAAGTGCACTTTTGGCATGACCCAGGTTCAGTATCTGGGATACATTATTGATGAGTGTGGGGTACATGTGGATCCAACCAAGGTCCAGGTAATTCGGGATTGGCCAACCCCAACTACTCTAACAGAGCTTCATAGTTTTCTAGGCCTTGCTAATTTCTACCGCATGTTTGTGTTGGGATTCTCTCATATCACTTGGCCCTTGAGTCAAGTCACCAAGGGAGGAGCAAAAGCAAAATTCTTTTGGTCAGAAACTCAGCAGAAGGCGTTTGCAGAATTGAAACATCACCTCTGCTGTGCCCTAGTGCTCACATTACCAGACTTGCAACAACCATTTGAGATCGAGACAGATGCCTCTAACTATGCTATTGGGGAAATCCTTGCTCAACAAGGGCATCTAGTGGCATATCACAGTGAGACACTGTCTGACACAGTTCGCAAATATCCCACTTATGACAAAGAGATGTATTCCATTGTATAGGCTTGGAGACAATGGAAGCATTACATTTTGGGGAAGGAAACGATCATCCACACAGACCACCGACCCCTGCAGTTCATACAGACATAAGGGAAGTTACAGAACGATCGCAATCAGAAGTGGTCCACATATCTACAACAATTTCATTTGAACATCAAGTACAAGAAGGGAAGCACCAATATTGTTGCAGACTGCCTGAGCTGACCACCGATCGTGGTGATAACCATCATGCTCAACTCTTGTGGGCACGAGACTTCTGATTGGCCGCTTCTCTACAAGAGCGATCCAGAATTTAGCCACACATAGTAGACACTCTTGGAGGGAAACCAAGTTCCAAAATTTCACCTCCAGGATGTACTACTATGTCACACGGGACACATTTGTGTTCCTTTAAGTGAGCGTGCCAAGATGATTTGGGAAGCGCACTAAAGTCGGGTCGCTGGGCATTTCGGGGTTGAGAAAACAGTGGCAGTACTACAGAAGTATTTTTATTGGCCGAACCTTCGATAGGACATCGGAAAGTACATCTGATCCTGCACTGTCTGCGCCATTGCCAAACCATCCATTAAGAAGTAAGGCCTCTATACTTCGTTGCCTACCCCTGGTCGACCTTGGGAATCCATCTCCATGGATCACATGTCGGGCCTTCCTTCTACTAAGCACGACAACGACTATGTGTTTGTGGCCGTTGACAGATTCTCAAAGATGGCCATAATGGCGGCCTGCAAGAAGAATATCACAGCAGAAGCCACTGTTAAACTCTTCTTTGAACGAGTGTGGGTACACTTTGGGATCCCACAGTCTATAATCTCAAACCGGGATAGCAGGTTCCTTGATACATTCTATTCTAGCCTATGGTCAATGCTAGACACCAAGCTCACAAAGTCCACAGCTTTTCATCCCAAGACTGATGGCTAGATAGAGGTCGTCAACAGGATGATCGTACACATTTTGCGCATGTACAACTCAAAGCATCCACGCACATGGGATGAGAGCCTCCCCTATGTACAACACAACTATAACCGGGCCCTCCACAGCTCAACCAATCACAACCCCTTTCAGGTGGGCTTGGGATTCCAGCCACTATGTCCCATTGACGTAGCGATGCCATTTGCAGCTATTGAGGATGATTCAACTCATATCCAGTCTGGATTTTCCAAGGTGAACAACTTCATTGAGCACATTCAGCACATTCTCCAACAAGTTCATCACATATTGGACAGGTCCAATGCTAAGCACAAGCAGCGACATGATTAGCATCAAGTGCAACACAACTTCTAGGTGGGCGACAAAGTGTGGCTACATTTGCAGAAGGAGTGCCTCGCCAGACCCCACTGTAAGCTTTGCCCGCTCCGATATGGGCCATACACCATCACCAAAGCTGTATGGGACAATGCCTTTGTGCTCAGTATTCCACCATTCCTTGGTCTGCACCCAGTGTTCAATGTGGACCGCCTTCAGCCCTACTTTCCACCTTTACTAGACACATCAGACGTGGCAGAACAACTCACACCAACAGAGTTAAACCCCAACTGCATGGAACAAGCCACAACTGATCGGATTATGGACACACAGATAAAGAACACCCGCCAGCAAAAGATCCATCTATATCAAGTTGTCATTCAGGCCAACTCCTTCACCAGGGAAAGTGGCTCACCAGGGACCAAGTTCAGCCGAAGTTTCCTCATCTCATGGAGGAACTCAACGGAATGGGGACCATTGCTTCCTAAGGGGGGAGGAATGATCCAGGAGGATATTGGTAGCCACCCACCTATTCCACTTGGACCCCCACCATTGTTTCTTTCAGTTTTCCAGTTTCCTTAATTGTAGCACAATTTACTCTTTTTGGCAGTTTTCGGGTCTTAAACTTTCGGAGCCGTTTTGAGGCCCTAAACGACATTTTTTCGGCATCGAATGGTCAGGCAAATATGAGTCCATTTTGAACTTGAAATTTGTTGTTTATGGATGTGTTGGGGCCCCGAAATTCGCAGGCAACAACAGTAAAGGATTCTCCCCAGTCCACGTTCCCAACTAGCTCGTTGACTGTTTGGTATAGGGAATCCGTCCGGTTTACGGTCCGACTACCGTAGGTCAAAGTAACAAAACAAAGGCTTTACTGGTTGCGGCCCAGTCCACCGTGAATTTTGTATTTTTTGACTTAACGTATGATATGCAAGTGCCTAACTAACGATGCAAGGCGCTAAAGATGCAAGGAACAGTCACAATGTGATGCGCAAGTTCTTACCTCTCGTCTTAAGGTTCACAAGCACCCAAAACACATACATTACGAAAATAAAATAACTACCTGACTATCCCTAGGGAGCAGAGTTATCATTCATTGTAAGTGAGTAATACATTATGTACATGCATTATGAAGAGTTACAGTTAGCTGACACTTCTTTCAAGACACATGAACCATTACAGATATTTAAACAACCAGATAGCTGATTATTTTATGAACAACATGTATTACTCACAGTGGAAAACATCCTAAAAGATACTGAAGAACATTCAACAAGAACATAGGTCCAGGAAGTTAAATACTCTCACAGTAGATGAAACACAGCTGAAAACGAAATAGTTCCTCTTCAACATTATTCATTTAGTCGCATTGATACATTCCACCTTTCGCTCTCTCCAGCAGGCAAAAGTTGCACTTTTTGACTGTAAAACAAAGTAGTTCCTCTTACAAGCAAAAGAGTTTACAAATTTTCTCAGGGAAAAAGCCCCCGTAACTTCTCCCTTTACAGTATTTAAACAAAACAGTAAATCGTTTGGGTTTCCCCCAACGCATGACCTTTCGGTCTCCCCAGCGTTTCATATTTTCTAAGTTGTCTGTATGCACTCATGATTCTTTTTAGTAACGCGCCAGCAGTTAGGTTCGTGCCTTTAGCGTTATTGACTTTGTCTTCCGCTTCGAGGGCCTTTTCAGTGATCCGGTCGGTGTCGTTTCCATTTTTCTTAAACTGTTCTTCTATGTCTTCACGCATCAGCTCCTTACGCAAACCTACAATTAACCCACGTGTATTATCCATTTGGGACGGTGCTATGAAATAGAGTGGCAGATTATACAAACTGAAATGATTTCTCCACAAAACAAATGGCCTGGTGCACCACGGCGGAAGTCGGAAGGATACTAACATCGAAAGTCAAAGGCTTGGCTCAGCCACAACGGCGAAAGGAAAAGAAGACTAAGAGGCGCGGTTCAAAACTATGGTGGGAAAACTCCATCGGAGATCGGGTGACTTTGACGTCGGATGCCAAAAGGACTTCCCAGCTGTAACGGCGGAAAGACAAGCACTGAAATGATGCGAAACGTGGGCAGGGGGAGGGCTTAATCGGATGTCAGAAAACATTTGAATCGAAAGCTCAATAGCTTTCCCAGCTGCAACGGCGGAAGGGTAAAAGCTACGGGCAAGGGATTGAAGACAAATATGAATCGGACGTCGAAGAGATTTGGACTTCGGACACAGAACCGCTTTGGGAGCCACAACGGCGGAGGGAGAAAGAACAAAAAACAACCGATTTGACATAAAAATGACACCTGATCATAAGAAAACTTAAGAGTTTAGAAAACTTAAAATCAGCAAAGGCCAGACTATTTCACCTCAGCGAAAAGGGGGTTGTTCAAAGGGCAACTGATCTGACGAGTTTCAAACTAGCAATCCAAATTTAATCCCACGACCCACAACAAAATATTAACATAAGCACTTTCTAAAACAAGTCGCAAATTCATCTTCAGAATCAACCAAAGTCAGAACGAGACCAAACATTTATGATTAAATGAAACCAACGCTATTCTAAATGATGAGGAGGGGCCCAAAATTTAGAACTTTGGGGAGAACAGTTGCAGCTGCAACAATTGGCGATTACCTGGTGAACCTAGATCTCTGGGCGATTAACCTTTGAGTGACAGACTGTTTAACAACAAAAGCATCATATTGAATTCTTCCAGCAATATGGATTTCTCAAATGACAGAAGTGTGTACCCTTAATCATTGATGACGGTCCAGTTAGGGAGAGCGGAAACCAAAATCGTCAAGTCTAGATAACTATGCTAAGGCTAGAGGATGAGTTTCATTATTACCTTTGTCTTCAGGTGGCTAATAGCTTTGGACACCACAGGATTGTAGCATATGGTAAACAGAAATATTCATTTGTTACGCATTCCCATGCCATTTTAACACTTTTCTTGTGCTTTTGGACTTTTGTCCCTTTTCATATGAGTTTGCTTATATGCCTCTCTTACTGAATTTTGATTCAGGATCCTCTATCCCATAGTGTCCTTTTGTGTGAGTGGTGTACTTCAAGTTTAAGCTCACGGACGGAGAGGATCTCTCGGCAATTTAGTACTTATGATTCAGCATCTGCTTTGATGTATGATGCTTTTCATATAAGTTCTTTGATTCTTATCTGCCTTTTGGCATTCGTTTCTTGGCATGGGATTATTTATATTTAATATATTGTTCACCTTGCTTCTTTCCATGGGTCCTCTGCTATCATCCCCTAGACATTTTAAGTGTGACATGGATGGAGCCTCAACATAGTATTCCGGACTCTTTGAATACGGTTTATTTCACAGGGGTTAAGCAGGACTTCAATGCACACAGAGCTATTCGAGAAAACGACTAAGCTGGAAGAAAATCTTTAATATAAATAGCATCCCATAGTCTGATCACTAAATTGTTTATCACTCCCAAAAATTTTGATGTTCCCCATGCAACCGCAGGTTCGTCCCCTTTATTGAAAACAAGAAAAATCAAGCTAAAGCAAACTGAAAAAACATGACTCAAAAGAAATAACAGACGGATTATTTATATACAAGACAGAAGAAATCAAACAACTCAGGAAAAATAAGGCTTGAGAACCAAACCATTTACCGGTAGGTTCTCCTCCCACCCCTGCAGATCTTGCAACTTGTAAGTAGAAGGACCAAGCTTGGCTGCAATCTGAAAGGGGCCTACCCACAACTGCTAGAATTTGGTATGCTTTCCCTTCTCATCATGGGGGTGGTCCGATTTGAGGACTAAGTCTCCTACTTCAAAGTCTTTTGTCCCAACTTTGTGCTTGTCAAACCATCTCTTAACTGACTCTTGTTGTTGTTTAAAGCGTTCTTTGGCTTTAGACCTAGCCTCTTCCGCTTTCAGGAGATTATATATTCTTATTTGTAAAACTTCATCGTTAGACCCTCTAGACTCTTGAGCTAGTATGGAAGATGGTAGCATGATGTTGGGAGGAAGAATGGCTTCTTTTCCATAGACAAGGGTATAAGGAGACACTCCTATTGCAGACTTGGGGGTGACTCTATCAGCCCATAGGGCATTTGGTAATGCTGAGTGCCAACTCCTCTGGTTTTCTACCACAGTCTTCTTCAAAATTCTAATCAGATTTTTGTTAGAGGATTCAGCCAGGCCATTTCCTTGTGGATAATAATTAGCAGAATAATGCAATTTCATCCCTTTATCATGAGCAAATGTAGTCAATTTAATTGATGAAAAGTATTTAGCATTATCAAAGACTAACGAAACTGGAACTCCAAACCTGGTCATTATATGATCTTGCAGGAAGCTGATGACTTCGTCCTCATTTATCTTGCGCAGCAGGATAGCTTCGACCCAGCGAGTGAAATAATCAGTAGCGGTCAGAATGTACTTGTGTTGGAGGGAAGAATTTGGTTTTATTTCTCTAATAATATCCAGTCCCCATTGCTCGAATGGTTCCGTGATCATCACAGGCTTTAGGGGTGCTGCTGCTTTATGATGTCTTCCACCACACCTTTGGCAAATATCACATTTCCTAACATGTGCATGTGCATCCTTGAAGAGTGTAGGCCAATAGTAACCGGCTCTGAGGATTTTGTGGGCTGTAGTATCCCCTGAATAATGTCCTCCAGCAGGACCGTCATGCAATTCTGTCATCACTTTCTTCGCATCTTCCTTTTCTAAGTATCTGAGAAGAACTCTGTCAAAGTTCTTTCTGAATAATACCCCTTCCACAATTTGATAAGATGTTGATTTAAGACGTAGCGCTCTCCTTTGCTTGGAATTCCAATGTTCTGGTAACAGACCTGCCTACAGGTAATGCACCAGGTCTCTGTACCAAGACTCGGGAGCTGTAAATAAAGGACATACATCCATCATATGTAACTCGGCCTCATCCTCCCAAGCTTGTTCTTCATTGTTCCCACTTTTAGTCATCAGTTTGCACAACCCTTGACCTTTCACTATAGAAGCTGGCCTGAATTCAAGGTCATACTCTTGAAGAGCTGTTACCCAATTGCCCTTTCTTTCTCCTAACTCTTTCTGTATGAGAAGGGATCTTGCAGCTGGGTAGGGGACTACTACCTTGGTTCGATTTTTTAATATATAAGGCCTGAATTGCTTCACTGCCTTAAATACTGCGTAAGCTTGCTTATCAACGGCTAGGTAGTTCAATTCAGCCCCTTGTAAACCAGTACTCATAAAGGATATTGGGAATTCATCCCCCTCTTCTTCCTTCTGGGTGAGCACAGCTGCCAGTGAATCATCGGATGCAAATGTATACAGAATAAAGTCTCGATCAAAGTCCAGGCTTTTCAGGGAGGGCGCATGTGCAACAACGGTCTTGATTTTACTGAAAGCATTCTTTTCAATTTCAGTCCACTTAAATTGTGCATTTTGTTTCACCATCTGCTGCAGTGGCTTAACAATCTGAGCAAAATCAGGGACAAATCTTCGCACGAAGTTTATAGTGCCCATAAAAAACTGCATCCCTTTCTTATTATGGGGCAAGGGGATTTGCTCGATGGCTTTGACTCTTTCTGGATCAATAGAAATTCTTGTCTTTGAAACTATGTGACCCAGCAACTTGCCCTCTGTGACAGTGAACACACACTTTTTAGGATTGATGGAAATGCCATATTTTCAACAGCGTTCAAAAATTTGCTTTAAGTGAAATGCGTGCTCTTCTCTTTTCTTTGAGAATATCGTAATGTCGTCAAGGTATACCACAGCACTTCGTCCAATCAATCCATGGAAAGCTATGTCCATAGCCCTCTAAAATGTTGCTCCAGCATTAATCAGCCCAAAAGGCATCCTTCTATAGGCAAAGGTTCCCCATTTAGTTCTGAACGTTGTCTTTAATTTGTCTTCTTCGGCTACTAATACTTGATTGTAGCCAGA
Organism: Pseudotsuga menziesii; assembly: GCA_001517045.1. Lineage (NCBI taxonomy): Eukaryota > Viridiplantae > Streptophyta > Pinopsida > Pinales > Pinaceae > Pseudotsuga > Pseudotsuga menziesii. The sequence continues at coordinate 361,400 of LPNX010286507.1, read as the reverse complement.
GAAACCATCTAATAATGAAAACAATTCAGAGCCTGACACCATCTGTAGCAGCTGCTCCATGGGTGGCACAGGATAGTTATCTTTATCTGATGCACGGTTTAAGTTCCTGAAATCCATGCAGAGTTTGATTTCTCCAGACTTTTTCCTTGCTGGTACCAGATTCGATACCCACTCAGAGTGTCTGACTTTGAAGATGATTCTTGCGTCCAATAACTTCTTCACTTCACTTTGAATCAGTGGTTCCAATTTCGGATGCATTTTCCTCAAAGGTTGCTGGTATGGCTTGACGCCTGCTTTAATGGGGACGACATGCTTGATGATGCTGGTGTCATACGTTTTCAAATCTTCATAAGTCCATGCGAAAACGTCTTTATATTGTTTAAATAGACTGATGAATTTGTCTCTTTCTGTTGGCGAACAACATTTGCCGAGATTCACGAACTTAGGATTTGTTTCAGTCCCTAAATTAACCAGCTCAAACTGCAGAGATGAGCTGTGGGTCTTCACGTTGGGTGGTCTTCTGAATTTTTCATTTAAATCGAACATTTTTTCCAACGTTCTGAGTCCTTTAGGAATGAAATTATCGTATTTCATCTCAGCCTGATGCTCTTCATCGTCTATGATCGCTCCTTTAAACACCTCATCATTTGTTAAACATTCTATGATCTGCTGGTCATCATCAAACACTCGTAGGTTCGTAATCATATCAGGTACAAAGGGCCTGAAAAGCAATTCGACAGAACATCGATTATTAGTGGGTACGAGTCTAGCGGTTGATGTGGCCAACAGATCAGCAGCTACGTTTTTTATTCATGGAATTGAAACAATGTTAAATGCATTAAAATATTTCAGCAAATCCCATACCTCATTCTGGTAAGCTTTTAAGTGAGGAGATATACAGTGTATCTGATTCCGGATTTGTTTCACAATAATTTCAGAATCCCCAAAAACTTTTAGATTACTTACCTTTAATTCAATTGCCTTCTTTAGTCCCTGCACCAGTGCTTCGTATTCAGCTGTATTATTAGTACACTCAAACTCTAATCTACATGAAAGGAAATGTTTATTCTTCTATGAGTCAATCAGGACACAGCCAGCCCCTGACCCTTCTAATGTCTTAGAGCCATCAAAAAATAAAGTCCAAAAATCATTAACTACTGAAAACGAATATATTCCTACTGCTAAGTCTACTATTTTACAGTCAATCTCATCAGCCTGTGAGAATCGAAGGAGATCAGGCTGGGTATCAGATGTGTTGCTGGCTTCTTCTGCTTGGTAATTACCTGGTTCCAACTCAATAAAATAGTTTCCCAAGACAGAATCCACAGGTTCATTCTTCTCTTCAAGTCAGGTAACATTGTACTTCATGTGAGGCTCCCTCAAAATCTTAATCTGGTTCAGACTTCCTTTGTACGGCAACCATAGATGTGACCAATCAGAAGCGAAATATCCATTAAGTTTGGCCGACCAATCTCTGCTCAGGATAAGGCCGTACGCATCTGGTATATCAGCCACCACAATATTAATGACCTGGCATACTTGATCATTTGAAGCCAGACGGACGAGGGCATCTTCCATCTCACCAATTACCTTCACATCTGTCCTGTCCAACTGAACTACTCTCCACGGGGATGGCTTAGGCTGCCCATTGATTCTTTTACAGACATATATCGGCATGACATTAACAGTTGCCCCTGAATCTACCAAGCAATTATGTACATTGTAGTTAAAGATTTCAAAAGTAAGGAGAAAAGGTGGATGCTTGTGCTTGGATTTACCTCCACTGGTATTTTCTCCAATCTCTTCTTCTTCTTCTGGTTGATTGTTAGTGGGCGTCTTCTCATATGATGTTTCAAGGGCTCTCAACAACCTTTCTTTTTGCTGCGGCACTTTGCACATCTCGAATAGTGGAACATTCACTTTTATCTTCTTTAAATCCTCCACAATGTCATAATCCATCTGTTGTTCTGTGGGATGATGCCTATCAGCATTCTCCTTACCTTCATTTGACTTGGCCGTTGCATCATTCTGTCTAGGACTTTGGTTGGTAATAGTGAATTCTGGAACTTTATCAGCCAAGGAGTTATTTTGAAATTTTTTCTTAATATTTCTCTGTAACCTCTTAATCTTTGGGAGTATAAGACTGTCTTCTTTAACCGTCCCTTGGCTTCTTGTGGCTATGTTGGTTTCCACAACGTTCTTGTACCCCTGAGTCTTTTCTTCTTCAGCGTCAAATAACGAGACAGAATTCCATAAAGCCATGGTTTCTTCTTCTTGCTCTTTAGTGGAAGTAGAAGTAGAAGTATCTTTTCTTTCTTCTTCTCCCTCTTCTGTTAATCTATAATCTAACAGTTGATTCATGACCAACGTCATCGAATTAATCCATTGAGGATAATTCTTTTCAGAGTGTGGCTGTTGGTGGAAAGTGCAAAAATTGTCCAAGCCCACCTCTATTAAATTCATGGATGCAGCATTGTGAGGAGGAGGTTGAGATTGGTGGTTATCCTCTCTTTTCTTATAATATGGCTTATAAAACTTTTGTGCTTCCTTTTCTTTCTCCATATCTATGATTTTATTGGAAAGCTTCTGCATCATTTTGGCCATATTTTCCAAATCTGGCGACTTTTCTTCCTTAGGCTTAGCGAACAATAAGGCTTTTCTTCCCGCACCCTTTTCTCCTGACTGCTCTGGATATTCTTCAATACTCTCTCTTTCAGCTTCCACTACTTCAGCCTCTTCATAGGTTTCCGTCAACGTAGGCTTGGCCCTACCTTTGGCAAACATGGCCAGATCAGGGCCTAAAGCTGAAGTATAATATTCAATCAGAACTTTGTCTGAAGGCCTATCCGTTTCAGAGAAATTCTTGAGATAAGCTGCAAACCTTTGTGTGAAACTGTGCACCTTTTCTTTTCTTTCTTTCTTCAACGCGCACAGCCCTTTCATGAGAGCCGCATGAGTTTTCTGAGTTGCATACTTACTTCTGAAAATTCTTTCGAAGGTATCCCAATCAGGGATAGAGTTAGCAGGCAACCCAAAGTACCATGATGCTGCAGCTCCTTTAAGAGTATGTGGGAACAGTTTGCAGACTACATCTTCATGCTCCCCAGCCCTCAACCCTTCTATTGCCAAGTAAAAACTCTGCAGATGATCATCTACTAGTATCTTCTCATTTGGGTCGAATTTAGGAAACAACTTTTCAAAGGATTGAGGCAAATCATGTAACGGAGGGGTCATGTTTAAGGGTGATCTGGCTCTCCATGTAGTTGGTGGATTTGGCGGGTTAGGTGGTTGGTTTGCATTTACGCCAGCCATGAGTCTGGGTGGAGAGTGAGGAGGTGAACCAATTGGAGTGTGAGCGGGAGAACTGTGAGGGGTTTTTGGGCCTTCTTGATTCAAAGGTAGCACAAATTCCTGCAAGGCTGTTTCTACCAACTCTTCCCAGTCTCCGACCAACACTGAGCCTTCCGCTTCAGGATGATCCTTCTTTTTATACTCTCTTCTGGGCAGTTCGGGGATGATTGGTAATCCTCCAATCTTCTTTACATATGCCCTGGTGTGTCTTCTCAGATCATTAACAACTTCGTTGTCAACAGAATATAGATGTTCTCTTTCTTCCGGAATTGGATTATGGAACCCACTGCTTTCAGAACTGTGACCGGTGGAATATTCTCAGGAAAACGGGTTTCCTCGGCCAGCCATACACTGGCGGCCCTCCTTCTAGCGCCAAAACTGTTGGGGCCCCGAAATTCGCAGGCAACAACAGTAAAGGATTCTCCCCAGTCCACGTTCCCAACTAGCTCGTTGACTGT
>LPNX010286507.1:230266-357521 GCA_001517045.1 Pseudotsuga menziesii | reverse complement strand
TACCGTAGGTCAAAGTAACAAAACAAAGGCTTTACCGGTTGCGGCCCGGTCCACCGTGAATTTTGTATTTTTTGACTTAACGTATGATATGCAAGTGCCTAACTAACGATGCAAGGTGCTAAAGATGCAAGGAACAGTCACAATGTGATGCGCAGGTTCTTACCTCTCGTCTTAAGGTTCACAAGCACCCAAAACACATACAATACGAAAATAAAATAACTACCTAACTATCCCTAGGGAGCAGAGTTATCATTCATTGTAAGTGAGTAATACATTATGTACATGCATTATGAAGAGTTACAGTTAGCTGACACTTCTTTCAAGACACATGAACCATTACAGATATTAAAACAACCAGATAGCTGATTATTTTATGAACAACATTTATTACTCACAGTGGAAAACATCCTAAAAGATACTGAAGAACATCCAATAAGAACATAGGTCCAGGAAGTTAAATACTCTCATAGTAGATGAAACACAGCTGAAAACGAAATAGTTCCTCTTCAACATTATTCATTTAGTCGCATTGATACATTCCACCTTTCGCTCTCTCCAGTAGGCAAAAGTTGCACTTTCTGACTGTAAAACGAAGTAGTTCCTCTTACAAGCAAAAGAGTTTACAAATTTTCTCAGGGAAAAAGCCCCCGTAACTTCTCCCTTTACAGTATTTAAACAAAACAGTAAATCGTTTGGGTTTCCCCCAACGCATGACCTTTCGGTCTCCCCAGCGTTTCGTATTTTCTGAGTTGTCTGTATGCACTCATGATTCTTTTTAGTAACGGGCCAGCAGTCAGGTTCGTGCCTTTAGCGTTATTGACTTTGTCTTCCGCTTCGAGGGCCCTTTCAGTGATCTGGTCGGTGTCGTTTCGATTTTTCTTAAACTATTCTTCTATGTCTTCATGCATCAGCTCCTTACGCACACCTGCAATTAACCCACGTGTATTATCCATTTGGGACGGTGCTATGAAACAGAGTGGCGAATTATACAAACTGAAACGATTTCTCCACAAAACAAATGGCCTGGTGCACCATGGCGGAAGTCGGAAGGATACTGACATCGGAAGTCAAAGGCTTGGCTCAGCCGCAACGGCGGAAGGAAAAGAAGACTAAGAGGCGTGGTTCAAAACTGTGGCGGGAAAACTCCATCGGAGATCGGGTGACTTTGACGTTGGACGCCAAAAGGACTTCCCAGCCGTAACGGCGGAAAGACAAGTGCTGAAATGATGCGAAACGTGGGCGGGGGGAGGGCTTAATCGGATGTCGAAAAACATTTGAATCGGAAGCTCAATAGCTTTCCCAGCCGCAACAGCGGAAGGGTAAAAGCTACGGGCAAGCGATTGAAGACAAATACGAATCGAACGTTGGAGAGATTTGGACTTCGGATGCAGAACTGCTTTGGGAGCCGCAACAGCGGAGGGAGAAAGAACAAAAAACAACCGATTTGACATAAAAATGACGCCTGATCATAAGAAAACTTAAGTGTTTAGAAAACTTAAAATCAGCAAAGGCCAGACTGTTTCACCTCAGCGAAAAGGGGGTTGTTCAAAGGGCAACTGATCTGACGAGTTTCAAACTAGCAATCCAAATTTAATCCCGCGACCCACAACAAAATCTTAACATAAGCACTTTCTAAAACAAGTCGCAAATTCATCTTCAGAATCAACCAAAGTCAGAACGAGACCAAACATTTATGGATTAAATGAAACCAACGCTATTCTAAATGATGAGGAGGGGCCCAAAATTTAGAACTTTGGGGAGAACAGTTGCAGCTGCAACAGGATGTAGTCCTTAAACAGATATTTTGGACGATGTATCTTGCGTGTCAAATGGAGGTAGTATGCTAAAGTTACGACCCTGAGAAATTGATGTACCAAGTTACCCAACAGGGCCCACATTCTGGCGTTTCACCTCCTAGGGTTAGGTTTTTGGATGTGTAGGGTTTCCATTGTTTCTCAATAATATATAGGCCTTCGAGCCTCATTGTAACATAGATTTTATAGGCATGTAACCGCCCCATCTCTTCTCAGAGATAAGCTACCAGCACTCTAGCTACTTTATTTCCATTCTGTATGTAAACAAGTTTCAGTTATTGATTAATGAAATGAAGTGTTATTTCCGTTGCATATTTGTTTTCGTGGTTATTTGTGTATTATGTTGCGTTCTTGCATAAATCTAGATCATTATTATCAGTCCCTAATATTGGTTTCAGAACAGTACCAACGTTGTTGTAGAGTTTGAGAAGTTTGCCACTCCAATTTTACCTCAAATTCTAGTTTTCTGTCCTTGTAATGGAGTCTAGATTAATGAATGAAGATTTGAAACTCCTATGAGCTTAAATTTAGTAGTAAATGCTCAATATTATGTATTCTTACCTTTCTCATTCATTAACATCATATTGAACATCTTCCAAGTCTGAAACTGAAGTTTAGTAACCTTCTTCCTATGTTTGGACTAGTTTTTCCTATGCAATTTCCTAAACATCCCAAATCTATTATAAACTTGCATAGAAATTTATATATTGTCATATAACTTCATTTCGGAGCCATATCAATTTCCTTAGCAACTAGTCATTAGAAGTGAAGTTTCATTCCTAGTTGGCACGGTTGGGACACCGAGAAGCGTGGGAGTAGACTTCATAGAAGTGTGGGAGTAGACTTCATCGGAGCTGATCTCGAAACCTAAAAGGACCCAACATCCAAGTGCTTAGGGAAAGAAATATCTATATCCAAAAATTCTCTTGGTTACTTCCCTTAGCCCTTTGCCATTCCTAGTTTTGTCAGCAATGCCCACAATTTACCTCGCATAAAGAAGTGAATGGTTTAATTGTAAAATTTTATTTCATATTCTAATTCATATCACCAGCAGAGATAATATTTTAATCTGATTTCAGATCAGGGATATTACACGCAAGGAGGCCCCACCAGTGTTCCACTATTATTTTTTCTCCCTGGTAGCCATGATCCCATATCACCCCTTTTGGTACATCGAACACTTCCTCCTTGCTTGATCTACCATTACAAAGTTTCTGTTAAGCTCTTTTTTTGACTCCTTAAAGAATGAAAAGTTTGTTGAGCCAACTTACTTCTTTTCACGCTCGTTAAAGTATTTGAAAGTGCGTTTATTTGGTACCATTTATCCCTTTTTTTGGACTATGTAGACTAATTAAAGAAAGGGACCACCCTAGCACCTTCTAGCTACGAATAGTTCCCTTTGTATCCTTCTATGCTTTTTTGGAAATTGGGACTGTAATTTACAAAAAAAACTCACTTATGGGTTGAATTTAAGCCCTTTTCTAGCCCTCTCATAAAGAAAAGACCACCGAGCAAACTTGGTTTCATTCATGCTCATAAAAGTATTTGAATGTCCGTTCAATCAGTATAGGTTTAACCTTTTCTGGCTTGGTTGGACTATCTACGGAAAATAAGTCTCTTTGCCCCTTTCGGCTAGGAGAGTTATCCTTTGACACTTTTATCCTTTTTTCGGGATTAGGAGACCACAGCACAAAAAAGAGGCCCACTGGAGTCTTCTTCATGTTTTCAGGCTCTCTAAACATGAAAACCCCATTGAGCATTTACCGTATTGGGCTTGACAACAATCCACGAGACAATACCATACTGAGCATACTTCTATCCCTTCTTCGAGCTCTTTAAACTATGAAGAAGGCCCAAACGGTGCCTTTTGGTGCCCATACATATCGCATATAGTCTCACATTAAGGTAACTTTCCTCCATCGGGTCGCCTTTGTCCAGAGTACTCTGCGATGAGTCTCCCTTGGATCCCCTGGATATCACTTGTCCAGTTACTTCCCTAAGTATCTCCCATTGCAGTCATCTCCCCAGTCAATTATGATTCCCTCCCCATGAGTCAGTATTATCTGCTACTAGGTCAGCCATGCTGTTATACTCTGAACGAAGGAAGTTTGAGTCCCCTGTACTCCCCTGCCCCTATTCCCCATTTAGTGTCTTAATCCCATTATTGTTCCATATCTTTGGTTTTCCCCTTCACGCTTCTATCAAGGAAACCTCAATGCCTTGGTAGTTGCAGGTCTCCCTTTGTCGACGTTAACACATCTATTCCAGAGGATAGACCCATATGTCCATGTATCTTGGTTTCATCCACATAATTGATGAGTTCCTTGTACCACTTGAAAGGAGTCCTTAGTGCCTTTTGGGTTGGTTGTGTCTCATGTGCTCGACTTTAGCTACATTATCTCACCATTGAGATTCGTACAGGGTATTGGTTCCTTCATTATTTAGTCGAAGACCCCGATTGTCACTCGACTTTAGGACATTGGTGAGTCTATTTTGGGACCCATATAGTTTCATGTCCCTTGTGATCTCTGGGCTGCGTTGGCGACAATGTCCAAAAGCCTCTCAGTATCATGCTTCCGTATATCTCTAGTATTTGCGGCTGTTTATTGCACCTTAGAAATTCCAACTCTCAGTGATTGAGTCCATTCAATTATGTACACCTTCAAATTCAAAAGAGCACCAGTTGTTATGATATTGCATTCCAAGAGAATGCCACTGTTTCTATCTACCAGTTCTTCAGATCTATATTTGTATTCAACCTCCCATTGAGGTCACCATTATGTACTTCTAGTTGTATGTATTGATCTGCTCCCATTGTTTGAGCCTTGATCCCCATTTGTATATTGAGACATTGATACGAGCATGGATATACCCACCTCGGCCATATATATATCTGAGATTATATGTACCTCATCCATTTTTTAGAAGTAATACAAATCCAAAGCCACTAAAGTTCGAATGAAGAACCTTCGATTCCTCCACAATTCTATTTGGTTTATCTACCAATAACATAAGTTCATATGTGAAATATCTTACCCATTCCAATTTCATTCCACACGAATACTTTCTACTCCCATTTCACTAAAGCCCCTAACCTTTGCTCCTAAATCAGCTTTATTGTCCCAAAGTACTACGAAATGTAATGTAGAATCAAAACACTAAAACGTAAAATAAGTGTTACGAAATTTAAAAACAAAACACTAAAATGTCAAATGAAATGACATATTTCAGAGATGAAATGCGTGGAATACTTGAGACTCACGTAATTCGTAACGTATTTAACACTCATGGAAAGGAAGGGTGATATCCGATTTCCAAATCTTTCTTCTAGCGAATTAGGACACAGCTAGATAATGAATGGAAAAGGACAAATGCCCCTCAATTCGTGTAATAAAACACATTGTTATCCACCACATGGCGTTAGTAGAACCAAAACCTCATAATTCTACTGAAAATTAGTAGAAGAGAGGCAGCCATGGCTAGCTCCATGGGAGCCCCTAGATGTGCCGCTGCACTGTTTTCCTCTCACAATGTACAAAACCTCTACATTCCACACTCGAATTATATAATTTCCCAATGGTCCGGCTTAAGGGCACTGTGCAAAACCAGTTGCAGAAACCCTAAAGTCTTCACACAAAGAAACTTAAATGTTATCCGGCAATGGCGTAGTTTGAGTACGAGAGCGGAGGTCGATAATGGGGCTGTACTGTTGGGCAAGGGTGAGGAATTTGATTATGATCTGTTCACAATCGGCGCTGGGAGCGGCGGAGTCAGAGCCTCCAGGTTCGCTGCTAATTTTGGCGCCAAGGTTGCAATTTGCGAGATGCCTTTTGCTACTATTTCCTCTGATAATGCTGGGGGTGTTGGTGGCACGTAAGTCTTCTTTTACTTGTGTATTTTTGGGTTTAAATCTGTTTCTGAGAAGCTTTCCTGAAATATTTAAGGAAAGTTGGCCTTTGTTCCTGTGGTAGCAGGGTTTTATCTATATATATGATAAATGTCGATGTTATAAAAAGAAGCATTAATCTCAAGGATTTATATTAATGGTGAAGTCTATAAACTATACATGTTTTTATATATTCATGGCTTTCTGTTTTTGTCTTCTCCTATATGTGGCAAAATATCATAATTTTATGTAGGCCACGAGGAGGTTCGTCATTATCGTTTTTTTTTTCCTCCAAAGCTGGCCTAACATTAATTTGAAGCTTTTTTTTTTAGCAAAAATCATGCCAATTGAATTTAAAATGAACCATTTCCTTTAGAATCATGCCTTGTGGGGTTTGTGGTTTTTTCTTCTTAATTATTAATTATTTTTTATGTTCAACATTACAACACGTAGCCAAGCACTTCACCCTCCAGTCCATAAACAGGGGTAATTTATTATTCATGGCTCAGAGCCTTAACAACAATTGACTCACGAAGAGCAAAACATGTCATAAGCTGGATTTGAACTCAGGTGGGGAGGATAACATTTCTCCTTTCTAACTACCTGAGTTAGATCCAATTGACTGGTTTGTGGTTGTTATCTATGAGATGTCCATAATAATTGGAAGTCACTACTGTTACAATGACATATACCTATGTTGGGATCTCTTTCCACATTAACCCATTGGAAGTCTTACTATTATAATGGCATATCCCTATTTTGGGATTTCTTTCCACATTAACATTCATTGGAAGTGTTGCTATTACAATGGCATATGAATTAGTTGGTTATGAACGGAGAACCATGGTTGTAATGTTTTCAATAATTGGAGCGAACTGTAAAGATACAACCATGTATGTGCGAAGTCTTTCCCTAATTGAGTGAATGGTCTACCACTTCAGGATTCCCAGAGAACAGTCAGTGGATTAGATTCTTTTTACCTGTCCTAGAGCACTCTAGGGGAGGGGTTCACTCTAGGGGAGGGGTTCCTGAGGGATTGTTTAGTAGAGAAGGGAGAGCCCTTCCCTTCTGTTGTGTTTGGTTGAGGGGAAGAAGGTCTAGACTGATTGAATGACGATGAGATGCTTGCAGAAGTTTCCTTGATGGATATGATGGTAGATGTCTGTTTTTTTCTGAATTCTTGGGCATTGTGGATTGGGTCGAGAGAGATTAAAACCCATAGGTGCTTTCTTCATCCAAGTGGTATCATGGCCTAGCTTGGGGTTGGAACACATAATTGATTTTTATGGTTAGGCGATGAATTTCTTTATAGTAACTGGTTTGGTGCACAAACATTTGATTATAGACAAGTGCTGGTATTGCTTTCTATGTGGAACATGTTGACCACCTAACCAACTAGGTGGGCAACCATGTACTATGTACTATCAAGATGATCAAGGTGAACTTAGATCAAAATTTTCCAAGCTCCAAAAGACTTAGCAGGGCAACTTTGCCCATCTTTTCTCTTCTTCTTCTCCATGAAATTTCTGCACTCCTGCGGGGGATTTTGTAATGATATGTCAACATGAGGGTCGTTTTTTGTAAAACTTAGTTGCCTAGGACTTTATCATGAGGGAAGTCCTTTCATCGAGTGTTTTTTACCTTGGATAATTAAATTTATTTTTAGTGATTTTAATTATTTGAGTTATTCACTCAAAAATTCTTCCAAAGTGGTGAAAGGCATTATAATGATCGAGTCCATGGGGTAATTAAGGTCGAGAAGCGTTGTATATTACCATGCTAGACATTATCCCGAGTCTTGCGGAATTTCATTAACTTTTGCCTAAGATTTTTAAAATTTTTGGTAATTAAAAAATGTCCCTTTGCATAAAAAAACTGTAATGTGAAGAGAGATAAGCGACACCTAATGCCCATAAATAGGGGTATGTGCAATGTTCCCCCAAGTTTCCGAGGCGCGGGAGCGGGGAAACACACATTGGGGACGTGTGCAGACCACCCCCAAATTTTAGCGAAATTTGGGGGGGGTGTGCGGCGTGGCATCCAAGTCTTAATAAAAAATAATATTATAAATTATTAAATCCCAGCAATAAAAGTTCAATGATTCATCCCTTGTAAACTACTAAAAGGGGGGGGGTGTCTGGGAGCCCCTCAGTTTTAGGAGGGGGCGTCTGGGAGCCCCCCAGTTTCAGGAGGGGCGGGCGTCTAGGAGCCCCCCTTCACCGGAGTGCGCTGCAGAACAGGGGACGCGCCCCCTTGTGCGTTTCCGAGAGTTTCCTGATTTTGGGGACGCTGGGAAATGTTTCCCCAGGAGCCCCCAGGGCGCAGGGAGCGAGGGGGGCGAGTCCTCGTGTAACACTGGGTTTGTGTACTCAAAATCAATGGCATAAGACCCCCTACACCCTTGGACCAAGTTTGGAGTCAAGCCGTTGTGTTTTGATAAGGTTTTGGACTTATTTACTTAAGTCAAATTGGCCATTAATTAGAATGACAAAATATTGTAAAGTGACTAAAGTCACTTGGGGAGGGGAAATTGAGTCTCCAAATGTTATATTATGTTTCTAAGGTGACATTAGAGTAAAAACGCCCCTCCCCATGCAAGTGTTTCTTAAGTTTGAAGTTTCCCTCTCTAGGAAGTGTGCCCCCCTCTTTCATTTGACAAGTGGCAAGCATGCACATGGGGTCCCCTCTCACTCTTTTCATATTTAAGGAGTCTTCCCTTCCTCATTTGGGCTGCAATCTCTCATGCTCTCACTCTCTTGCTCTCTCTTGCTTTCATTTTGCTCTCTCTTTTGAGTTATTGTAATTTCCATCCATTTGACATTTTAATAAAAAACTTTAGAGGAGATCTTGTGTTGTTTGGTGGTGGTTTGCTTTTATTTTTGCAAGCTTTCAAATGCTTTTAAGGCCAAAGATACAAACTGGTTTGCCTTGGTAAGATCTTTTCAGTTTTGTTGTAGATTTTATGTGTTTTTCTTTCTTGCATTTAAAAAGTTCAAGCATTTTGTGGTTGAATAGTTTGATTTCTTGAATCATTGTGAGGATTTTCTTTGTGTTTGTTAAGCTTATTTTACAAGTTTCATGCCATTTAAGATTGAAGAGTGAAATTCCTTGGTTGGATACCCCACTTCTTCAACCATTTGAAGAGCAAAGAGCACACTAACTCCTTATTATAAAATTTCTGCAATATTTTTTTTATCTCTATTTGCATCTTTAAATCTAGTTCAAATCTTCATTTTTACAAGTTATTTGGAGCTATTATTTCTATAATTTTTTGGCAAATTTGGTGCAAGTTTTTATACTCACATACTTAGTGTTCCAAAGTGATTTTGGGCACATTTTACTGTTTATATGTTTTTTTTTGCAGGTTTTTGTGAGTACAAGGGGATAGGCTGCCCAAATTTGGCCAAAACTATGTACAAAGGACACCCAAAAGCTGCCATCTCAAGTCCTTCGCAAGAAAGGGGTCAAATTTCCTCCTCTTCTCTCTCATTTTACTTTATCTAAAGTGTTGAAAATTCTTTATTGTAACGAGTTTAGGAAAGTCTCTTGAACTTGGTTCTTTATTTATTTCCGAAGTTATTTGAGCTTCTTTTCTTTGGGTGCCATCCCTTGCATGCAAAGGAGGTTGGGCTTGCCCGCCATTGCATTGCTAGTGAAGAGAGGCCAGGGTTTATTGTTGCATTTAATTTCGATTATTTACTTTTTATTGCTTGCCCCATATCTTCGAAGGGAGAGTGTTGTGTAGCTAGGTTAACAATTTTTTTTTTCAAAAAGTTTCCATCCATTGCTTGCAAGGAAGTTGGGTTCTCCCACTCTTGTAAGCAAAAGAGGAAAGGCTAAGGATAGTTGCATTGATTTCATTTGATTCAGCAAGTTTGGTTTATGCCCCACCCTTTCCATTCAGAAAGTGGATTAAGTGGCTAGATTTAGCTTGTTTAACTTGCTTCAAATTCTTTATTGTGCCCACACCTTGCAAGTGAAGTAGCTTTTGCCATCCTTGCAAGATCGTGCTGGCTAGTCTTGTTAAAATTATTTAATTCTTATTTTTTATTAGTTCAAGGTTAATAAACATTGCACCAATCTCTACCACGTATTCACTCTCCTTGCCGGTTAGTCCGATCTTGGGTGATAAGAAAGGGTAAAGATTTGTGTTGGCTAAAACAATAGGCACTCAATATCTATCTCATAAGAATTGAGAAAAGAAAGGTTGACCCGTGGAGCTAGAGGGGTAGAGGCTGTTGGGAGCCTCATGGCACTTAGTGTCCTCCTGTTGAGCACTCGACAATCTTTGGGATTGATTTGTGGAGCTAGACGGGAACCTTGTGTTATCTTGTTGAGCACCCAACATTCTCTCTCAAATCAAAAGAGATAAGTGTTTGGGGTAGACACATTAGTTAGGATTTACTTTTTTTTACCACACATAATTCCCCTAAGCTAACGTGAGACCTAAAATTAACTAAAATTTATAGGAACATTTGCAAAACATTGCACTCATTCGTTTCTTTCTTGCATTTGCCCTCAAAGCATTTTTAGTTCAAGTTATTTACTTTTTTTTTAGAGCAAGTTATCTTTCAAGTTCACAATTTATTTCATTCAATTGAGTTAGTTTATGATCAAGTTATTTCTTTTGAATGTTCTAAGGATCGGGGAAGCATTTCATTACATTTTCTTTGTCTATCTTGTGTAATTTATTGAGAAGCATTGTTTATTGATTTTTTAAAATCCCAATAGATAAGGCATTGGCATTGTGAAATATATGTATTACATTCTTTAACTTTGCTTTAATCACTTAAAAAGGGCTTGACTGACATAAAACTAATGCACATTGCATGATTTTATGTCATATAGTTTAAGTTAAGTTTAATTGATTTACAACTCCTAAAACAATACCTTTAAAAAACTTAGTAAGTAGGGATTACCCCTTTGACTTTTTTGGGAGTTGGGTCTAAATGAGGAGTTAGGAATCGAGGTGATAGCAGGTTCTTGACTCATAGTTGCCACACAAGAACACACTTAGCGGTTGGGAGACTTTTCTGTGGCCAAGTGTGTTTTAGGCGGCAACATAACACTTCTGTTTGTAATCTGCAATTCAATTGAGCAAATGTGAATTTTGTAATGGAATGTTAATTGGATGGCAGTTTTGTATTAATCATGCATGTGGCTTAATTCATTTTGAGAAAATATTAGGATTGTTGTGTATGCTTTTTAAATTCCGTTGCAAGCTTGTTTTTTGTCACGTGATGCAATCTTTATTCATAAACATGTATATAAAATAATATAAATCCAATTTTGATTTCACTAAAGATTTTTGTAGATGCAAATGGTAATTCCACAACTATTTTTGCATACGAAATTTGGTATATGTCCATGAAAACCAATTTATGCACAATTGGGAAATCTGTGTTGGAATGAATAATATATTTTAATTGATTGCCTCGACAACCAAGGTATTACCCCCTGGGGCCATAAATTTCACATACAAACTTCAATTCCTTAATGGTATGCAGTACCTCATTTCTGAAAGCTCTTGACAAGATTTAAGCTTGTAGATGAATCTGAAGGACTATTTTTGTTGATTCGCAAGGGCTTAAAAATTGTGTTGGAAGTTCAAGACCTAAAAACTGAAAAAATTAGGACCATTTATGAGATGGCCCACATTGACCACGTTGAGCACTTTGTTCTTCAGAGGAGATTTGTTTTTTTAGGTCTTACAGGATGGAGTTGTTGATTTTTTGAGGTCTACTTATTACTTCACTCTTTGGGCATTTTTATTGGTTGCCTCCTGACTTTTAGGCACTCCTTGGACCACTCCTAGCCACCGTTTTCCAATTAAGTAGTAATCGAACAAAGTGATCAGAGAGGATATTTATAGATAGTGCATCTAGGTTCCTTGTATGTTCCCCTTCCCCTTGAGAGCCTCAACCCTAAGTTGGCCTTCTACCTTGAGCACTTAATGCAATTGAGTGATGGTCTTGTTGTTAGATTTGCGAATACGCAAAGACATTGGATGCATGGCCTTAGGAACTCCCAGTTTATAGTTTGCTCTCACCAAATTTGGATTGAGACAGATCATCACATTTCGCACTTGAAGAGGATTTGCCACATAACAACATGTGCTTGTCATGCCCTGGGGTACCCTTTCCCACAAAAATTTTGAATGGTCTCTTTGGCCCTCCATGGCCTCATATAAATAACCCATTGCGGGCTTATCGCCATCAACAAGTCTCAGAACCCTTACTAAAGGTTCACTAATCGAGCACACTTCCTCTATTTCTTCCCAGAAGGCGTCAGTGTACACCAGCTTGGCAATGGTTTTCCCATCCTCTCTCTTGCTGTAAGCACAATCATGCCACTCATCACAAATAAACATTTGCTTCAACTCAAACTGACATTGAAGCAAAGATTGAAGAGTAATAAATGTGGTGGCAAAACACGTGATTGTAGGAAGCTTCAACTCCTTGTCTTTGGTGTGCCTCCTCATGAGACTAAGAACAAAACCATGGTTGTAAATGAACTTGGGGATGGCTCTAGCTTGATCAATCACCACCTTAATAAAGAGAATTTTCCCCATATCCTCCAACATCAAATCAATGCAATGAGCTACGCATGGAGTCCAAAACAAAGAGGGGTACCTATCCATAAGCATCCTGCCAGCAGCCACATAATTAGCTGCATTATCTGTAATAACTTGCACAACATTGTGCACCCCAATATCTTGGATGAACCCATCCATCAACTCGCATAAAAGTGCTGCATCTTTTACATGTGCTGATGCATCAACTAATTTTACAAACATGGTACCTCTAGGACAATGTACCAAGAAGTTGATAATGCTTCTACCCTTACCGTTTGTCCACCCATCTGACATGACTGTGCATCTAGAGCTCTCCCATGACTGCTTGAACTCTGTCAACCTAGCATCGATGCCCATCTTTTCTGCTTGAAGGATTGGGCCCCGCAACTTCTCAAAGGTGGCACTTTTATACCCTGGGCCAACTACTGCAATGGCATCACACATCAGTTGCCAAAATGGATTGTTTTTAACAATGCTGAGAGGTATGTGACTCCAGTAAAGACACCTTCCCATTACCCTGTCCGTTTCTACCTTTTCCGATTTCTTTATAATTGACTTGATAGAAGGTTGTGATCTTAGTCCAACAAAATGGGATGAGAGCCCCGCCCTCACAAGAGGTGAAGCTGTGGAGCCCCTCCCACTACCCTCACCGATAGTGGTGGATAGAGATGCACCTACACTTCTTGCTTGGCCAAAAGCTGCAAGCTCAGCTCTGTTTGCAGCGATCTCATCCTAATTTCTCATTTTTTCATGGATGGCGTCATGGGCAGATCTCATGATTTCTGGGGTCACTGCAGTACAAAGGCCAACATCATGGCCAGGTAGTTTGTCTAGATGGTATTTCAACCTGTTAACCCCTCCCAACATGTGATGCCCACATAGTTTGCAACTCAAATTTTGTCAATTTGTTCCATCCTCGGGCTCACCATACTGCCAAAATGGGTCCAATATCTTTGGCATTTTTGCAATTGGAATGGTTCAACTCAAATGCAACCCTAGGGCACAAAAACAAAAAAAAATTACATTAAACTCCATTGGAAAAAAATAGAAACATTCTAGCTTAAAAAATCAGACCTCTAAATTTAGATTTTAAGCTATGAAAGATAAGAGGAAGAGGGTTTGAAAGAATTAAAAAAACAAGCATGCTATTTTCCATTCTAATTTTTTAAAACCCCCATTTACATTGTGATCGTTTTTCATATTTTGGGCATGGAAATCAATGGCAAAATAGAAAAAGCATATAGCAAAGAAATAGTCAAAGAAATATGCAAGAAAAAATGAAAGAAATCTTTCAAACAATCCATGGAAAAGATAGAAAAACAATGAGATAAAATGTACATACCTGTGAGGAATTTTGAACACTTGCTCCACAAAAATCCTTGGTTGAGATGGTAAATGATGTTTGAAAGCCTCCAAAGGTGTTGGTGGTCTCCTCAAGCCCTTCTCCTCTACTTCCAAAAAATGTTTTTGCCAAATGAGTGAAAAAAAAACTGAATTTTCCTTTTAACAGCCGGGGATAGGAGGCTTGGGTGATTTTTATTGTCGACTAACGACTTTTACCAAAAACACGCGATTTTTAAACAAAAGTCTTGACTTGCCGAGGTTTAAAAAAATCGCAATGTTTTCTCACCGAAAAATCGGCAGGGAGCAAAAGTCGCGACTTTTGCGATTTTCCGCGAAAAATTGCCAAGGTTTTCAACACTGTTTTTAATGAAATTGTTTTAGATTTCACTTTTATTTCTGGTATGTATGTTTTATGTTTTCTTTGTACTTTCTGTGTTTATCAATGTTGCCATGTTTTTGCCGTACTTTCATGTCCATGGATGTGAAGTTTTAAATTACATTGAGACTGTAATCTGAATTCAGTCATTTGAAAAGTTAGTCATTTTGTTGGTATTCTCTTTGCCGTTGCTGGATTGCATTGATAATATTTGTTGAAATAATTTAGGCCATCTTTCAAGCTAAAATTTAAGTGATACTATTTGATTTGTTATTCTTGAATGAGCTTTATATGAAATTTGCACCTTTTTGACATTATGATTTTATCAGTCCCTAACCTGAAACTTTATATTCCCTTATTTTTTATGAGGTGGTTTCAGATTCCAGCATTCACTTCGCTTTTGCCTGCCTGTACTAATTCTGTTAGTTGAAGCATTTTCTGTCATATGTCAATGTGGGCATTCAAGTGATGTTATTTGGGTTGAACATGTATGGGATTTTATGAGATATTTTCTATCACATTTTAAAGTAATCACTATAATTTTATTTTTTTGTGCAGGTGTGTACTTCGTGGTTGTGTCCCCAAAAAATTACTTGTTTATGCTTCCAAATTTTCTCATGAATTTGAAGAGAGTGGAGGCTTTGGATGGTCTTATGAATGTGAGCCCAAGCATGACTGGGCCACTCTGATATCTAATAAAAATGCAGAGATTAGACGGTTGACTGGAGTGTACAAAAATGTTTTGAACAATGCCGGTGTAACTCTAATAGAAGGTCGTGGAAAGGTAGAGTGCAAGGCTCTGTTACTTGGGACATGCCAGTCAGAAATTTACAAAAAAACACCAAAAAGTTATTTATGGTGTTGGATGCTATAACTTTGCTATCTATAATTCTCTTTCCATTTTTTCTGGGGTGCATAAACTCGTCTCTTATCCAATACTTATAATTCATTACGTTGCCAGATTGTTGATCCACATACAGTGGAAGTGGATGGAAAAGTATACTCGGCAAAGCACATACTTGTTTCTGTCGGTGGACGCCCATTTATTCCCAACATTCCTGGAAAAGAACTTGCAATCAATTCTGACAATGCTCTAGATTTACCTTCACGACCAGACAAAATTGCTATAATTGGAGGTGGTTACATTGCTTTGGAATTTGCAAGTATCTTTAATGGATTAAGCAGTGATGTTCATGTGTTCATCCGCCAGAATAAGGTTTTAAGAGGCTTTGATGAGGAAGTAAGTACATACTGGCTTCTAATTTACTTCTTTTTATCTGAAGAGTAATTTTTGTTAACCTTATAACTTCTTGTCCAATAAGTATTTATAAAAAATTATTCTGATTGAACATGGGTGTTTTCATAGGTTAGAGATTTTGTAGCAGAACAAATGGCCCTAAGAGGGGTTGAATTCCATGTTGAAGAGGCCCCAGAAGCTATAGAACAAGCATCAGATGGATTACTTAAATTGAAAACTACCAAAGGAATCAATGATGGTTTTTCTCATGTCATGTTTGCTACTGGTCGGGTGCCAAACACCAAGGTATGGCTATGGATTTGGGTAACTTACCAAGATTTTCATGGTCAACTTTTGCTTTCTATTATTTTGTTATGGTGCCACAAGGATGTGCCACCTATTTATTAATATTGATTGGAACTGAATTTATTTGTGCTAGAATTTGGGTTTAGAGGAGATTGGAGTGAAAATGAACAAGACTGGTGCCATTGAGGTATATACCTTAGTGAATTCTATGCATTTTCAGCTGCAAGGTTATGGACATTTTGATTCTCAGAAATGAATGTAAATTAGTGCCTTGTTTGCAATGCATGGTTCCTACAGGTAGATGAATATTCCAGGGCATCTGTTGAATCGATCTGGGCTGTTGGGGATGTGACTAACAGGGTAAATTTGACTCCAGTTGCTATAATGGAAGGAGGGGCATTTGCTAAAACTGTGTTTGGCAACCAACCTACAAAATCTGACTACAGGTACTTAGAGTTCTATGCACAAATGAATTCTCTTAGTAGATGGATACACACATTAAACAAATTGCTTCAAGCATTGCAGCATTGGTGTGTTTGAGTTTGTTTGGCTTTGGAGCCCTTTGATAATGATGAGTGCTGTGATCCAAATGATCTATTCATTGACAGATGGCCGTCATTCTGTTAATATTCTTTACCAGCGTAATTGGGATTATAATAATGTCAAATAGTCCAAAATGATTATTAAGATGATGAACATTGAAGAGCAAGATTCCATATGAAGATAAAAAAGGTTGGATATAGTCACCGACTCACCAGTAACTGTACAAGGTAAGTGGCCTTTTCGGTAAGGTCCATGGTGTTACCATTTGTTTTTTGCCATAGGTTTAGATCTGGTATATGAAAGCTGTAGGAATGGATTACACCAAGAGTAGCGAGGTGCTCTACTGGGGTATGGGAGAGATGTTGTCACATAAAGTAACGTAACGTTATGTTACATTGCAAATAATAAAAAGCAATAAAATTTTATGTCCGCTCATAAAATAAAAAATATAGCCAAATGAAAAGTAATTAAAAAATCAATGTTGACTAATAAAATTAAAAAAAATTAAAACATCCATCTTAAATCCAAATTTACCAAGAACCAAAGAGATCAAAATTCTTGGTGTGTAAATTTTTATGAACATGTAAAAAATCAAGATAAAAAAAATTACACCTCAAGAAATTGGATCCCTCTCGGTGCTTGGTAGATCCGAGTTTAAGATGGATCTATGCTTGTAATATCCCAAGGAAGAAATGAGATACAATCCTTGGAAGGAAGAGGCAGAACGACTACTCTCCCATAGTTGAAAAAATCGCTGAAAAATTGGTGATGTCCTGAAAAAATCGCAAGATTTCAGGCTGCCGCCGATTTTTCACCACAAAAAAATTGCGATTTTTTGCTAACATTGGACATCGTTATTTTTAGTAAAAATCAACGATTTTTTGGGAAAAATCATGACATGACAGGAACAATCACCACATGAGCTTAAAGGCGATTTTTTGGTCCTTTTTGCCTCATTTTGACTTGGGCATTTTGGAGAAGGAAAGAAGAGGGTTTGTGAACATCATCAATCACTGTGGAGGAGGCTAGACAACCATTATCATCACCATCAAGGATTTTTTATTGGAGCAAGGATTCAACCCCATTTTCCAACCGGTGTTGAAATTTCAAATTTTCCAATCTTAGGTAAGTATTCAAATTCCACCATGTTACTTCTATTTTTTCCATAAATGTATTCAAATTTGCTTGTTCCTTATTTTTCCATAGATTTTCCCTCTTAGTTTTGTCATTTTGCAATGATTTTCAACCCCATGAAAGAATGTGAGGGTCCTTTTTTTATGGGACAGCATACTTGATTTCTAAAAGCCCTCTTATTGTCATTTTTCATCCCTAATAATCTAATCTAGGGGTCTGATTTTTTAAACTAGCTTGCTGTTAGTTTTTTCCTATTGGGGTTTAATGTTATCTTTTTGGTGCCCCAGGTTTGATTTTTGAGGCTATTGACTATTAATTTCCATGGCACAATGCCAAAGGCATTGGACCCATTTTGGCAATATGTTGACCCTGAAGATGGAACAAACTGACAACGCTTGAATTGCAAATCATGTGGGAAACATATGACATGAGGCATTAGCAGGTTGAAGTACCATTTGTTAAAACTCCCTAGCCATGATGTGGGGCTTTGTAGTGCAGTTACCCTCAAGATTATGAGAACTGCCCATGATGCAATTCACTCCAAGGATAGAAAAAGTGAAGAGTTAGCCGCAAAGAAAGTTGAACTTGCAGTTGGTGGAGTGGCTAGAACTTTAGGGATATATAGTCATTCCACTGAGGGTAGTGGTAGGGTCTCCATGGCCATGGATTCACCTACTGGGAGGGCTGCCTCATCTTTCTTTATTCCATGGATCGGAAGTGGTGCACAACCTTCCATTAGGTTGATGGTTAAAAAAAGGAGAAGGAAGAAGCAGATAGTCTTATGGGGAGGATGCTTTTCTAGAGTGACTTGCCTCTTAGCCTCACAAAAAAATTCCCTTTTTCTGCCGATGTGTGATGCCATTGCTATTGTTGGCCCAACATACAAATTCCCTACATATAAGGAGATTTCGGGGCCAATTCTTCAAGCAGAGAAGGGAATGAACATTAGATTGGAGGAATTTAAACATTCATGGGAGACCTCTAGATGCATAGTGATGTGAGGTGGTTGGACAGATGGGAAGAGTAGGACCTATGCTATGGGGAAACACCCTACCCCACTTCGCTTCGCTCCCAATTCGTGCTCCCAGAGGAAGTGATCAGGAATTGATTCCAGGATCGCGATTCTTGATCGCTTCCTCTCAGAGTAATTTTGCAATTTGCGATTCTGGCCCAAAAAATTTCGCTCCTTGGTTTTGGAGGAAGCGATGAATGATCTACTTTCCTAGAGTGATCTCTCATCGCTCCCTCATCACTCATGAGGATTAAAAAATGCTCTCGAAATCGATTGAAGGCTACTATTTGAGAGAGCTTGGAAGGGAGATTGAAGGCTTCCATACAGACATTCAACCACCATTGGAGAGCTAAAGAGGTAGGCTCTAAATCCCACTCTTTGTTTGTTTTTGAAAAATATTTTACTATGTTAAAATTTTAAATCTTGAATGTTCTCCTCTTACTCTTTTTTATTTATTCTTCTCCATCATTCTATTGCAGGCAACAAGTGGTTCTCATCTTGAGTCAAGAAGCATGATGGGTATGTGGATTTTTCTTCTTCTCATGATGGTGGTGTTGGGAAATAGATATAGTGGTGGCGATGATGAGGAGGAAGAGGTAGGGAGTGGCACATACCATGGAGAGGAGGAAGGGGAACCGAAAGAGGATGATGATAATGATGAGGGGCCAAAAAAAAGATACCACACATTTGTGGAAGTATGTGACAAGGCTTGGGGGAGGGAGAGGGGGTCAGTTTTGGGCACATGTTAGGTGTGTTCTGCAGTTCACTAGGCCTGTTTATAGTATGTTTCATTTTGTAGATATAGACTAAGACACCTGGTTCGAATTCGTGTTCGAGTTCGGCGACATTAAAATTCGGCAATGAAAATTATGGTGATAAAATTCGGCATTAAATTCGAGAGACTATATATATATATATAATTATAATTATTAACTTATATAAATTTATGGTTAAATTTGTCAGATATATATAATTAATTTTAATTATTAACATATATATAAATTTATGGTTAAAAATGAAAATATCTAATTATAATATCTTTTATGACTAACTTTATATTATTAATCATATATATGATTTGTAAGTTTATATTAATTATTTAATATAGAAAGCTTATAGACTAATATTATATTTATAGCATATAATATTTATAATGTGGATTTGTTTAATTAAGTATTTGTGGACCTTTAGAAAGATCTCGACCGACCGAACCCATCGAAACCCATCGACCAGAGCTTGTGGATGTATCCTCTGGCATAACCTTGCCCAAATGCTCCCTGAAGTTTGAATTTCAAGACTCGGCGCGCAAGAGACTGGTCATGACTCACACTCAGTGCAGTCTGCCACTGGAGTCGGTAGTCTTCCCTCAAGTTTCAAGTTCTTTAAACAACAGCAGCTACTAGGCTTCATGGGTGACGGAACTACGATTCACGGGTGACGGAACTACGACCTCCATAGTCCCCACTTCACTCACGATCACTGAAAATCGACGGCTTCACTCGTGGAATGAGCAATGAATAATGACAATAGACGGCGGCTTCGCGAGGGGAGAGAGTTTTGTTAGGGACAAGGGTTTACCCGCAGGACGCTAAAAGGGGAAAAAACTCAACGATTTTATGCCATTTTTACAAAAACTGACTTGAATCTGTGGCGATTTAATTCGCCTTAAAATTTGCTAAACAATTTTTTTTTGAAATTGTGATAAAATTCGGCGATTTTAATCCGATTAAATTCGGTTGTCTCAGAAAATCGACGATTTTCGATTTTTAAGGCGAAAAATCGCCGAACCAGGTGACTTAGGGTATAGATATGCCGGTGATTAGGGAGGTGTATGAGCAGATGGAAAGCATGCTTAGTCAAATCAAAGACATTGTTGAGCAAAGACATGCAATCTTCTATATTCATAAACGTGTGGTCAAAGAGTGGGAGAATAAGAATGTTCCACTCCATGCCCTTGCATGTCTTTACCTCAAAATATTACTCTCCATCTTGGTTGGCCCAACAAACCCCTAGGGGTGGAGTTAGGAGAAAACCACACATAGATCCAGAGGTGTAGAATGGGTATATGATTGCATTAGACAAGTTGGTCCCTAATGAGGAGTGTACTCAAGTACAGAGTGAATTGAGCAAATACATCAGTGAATATGGAGTCTTTGGTAACTTGCATGCGACCAAAGATTGAGATAGGTTGTGCCCTATTGAATAGTGGAACATGTATGGCTCCCCTGCCACAAATTTGCATAAATTAGCAGTGACGGTGCTTTCACATGTTGTTAATATTCTTCTGTAGAGAGTTGTTGGAGCACCTACAACTTCATCCACAACGTAAGAGAATTAATTTGAATGTAGATGGGGTAGAAAGCTTGGTTTATGTGCACTACAACTTGAGGTTGTTGTCCCATTATTGCAAGGCGACCAAGAATGATACAACATATTTGACTTGGGACAACAATCCAGAGGAGGCTACTGTGGAGGATGGAGCCATAACATTAGAGTGCTTGGAGGCTGAACTATTTGGTAATCATGATGGTGATCCAATTCATACAACAGAGATGCC
The DNA here is from genome assembly GCA_001517045.1 of Pseudotsuga menziesii. NCBI lineage: Eukaryota > Viridiplantae > Streptophyta > Pinopsida > Pinales > Pinaceae > Pseudotsuga > Pseudotsuga menziesii. Next base: position 336,738 of record LPNX010286507.1, on the reverse strand, counting down.
ATTCCCAACCACTAGCAGGTTTCCAGATGCAGGAGTTTTGCATTTAGCTTCACAACGTCCAACAATTTGTGGGGGCCATGCATTCTCATGTTCCAAGAACACTTCTAGCTGTGCCTATTCATGTACCTAGACCATGAAAAGAAATTGGAAATTTCTCGTGGCAAGAGGAAACCTTAGTAGATAGTATTATAGTACTTTAGTCTTTGTATATAATGTTTGTTATGGTCTCTTTTGTAAACATTAGATAAGTTTAAGTTTGGAACTTTGAACTTTGAATTTTGAACCTACCTTTGAAGTTTAAACTTTAAATTGTTGATTGCATCTTACAACTCTTTGGTATTGATTTAATGAATATGATATTATGGTATTTTTTTTCATTTCATGGTTGATGTTATCTGTTAGAGTTTGTTGATGGCAAATATTATATGTTTAAATTTGAAGGTTGATGTTGTTGATGATTGATGATTGATCATATGATGGCAATGTTATAAGTTATAACTTCTAGACAATTGATGTTATATGTGTTCTAAATTGTTATATTTTCACTTTCTATTTTTCTATAGCTAATTTGGTATTCTACATGTTTTTCTTAATATATGCATCAAAATATATTAAAATATTTATCATATAAAAAAAACACTCCCAAAACTCTCCCAAAACGAAAGCTTTTGAAAATTTCGCTTTCCACTCTCGCTTCTGCTCCTCTCTCCCCACTCCCAATAGCATAAGGTAGGACCCTTTTTTATTTCTTGGTACATTGTCCTAAAGGTACCATGTTTATCAAATCTGTTGATGCATTGGCACATGTAAAAGATGCAACATTGTTATGTGAGTTGATGGATGGGATCCTCTAGGAGATCGATTTGCACAATGTGAACAAATAATACAACTTATTATGTGTCTGCTGGTAGATTGCTTATAGAGAGGCACACCTCAGTGTTTTGGACTTAATGTGCTACACACTGTATTGATTTGATGCTGGAGAATGTAGGGAAAATTCCCTTCATCAAGGAGGTCATTGATCAGGCTAAGAGCGTCACCAAATTCATATTTTACCATGCTTTTGTTCTTAGCCTCGTGAGGAGATGCATGAGAAACAGAAGCGTCTTGGAATCACGCGGTTTGCCACCAACTTTATTTCTCTTCAGTCTTTGCTTCAATGTCTGTTTGAGTTGAAGCAAATGTTTGTTTTTTTATGAGTTGCGTGATTGCACATATAGCAGGGGAGAGGATGGGAGAGTCATTGCTAGATTGGTGTACACCGACTCCTTTTGGGTAGGAGTGGAAGAAGTGTGCTCAATCAGTGAACCTTTGGTGAAGGTTTTGAGATTAGTTAACATTGGTAGTCCACGATGGGCTATTTGTATGAGGCCATGGATAGGGCCAAAGAGACTATTCGGTCTTATTATGTGGGGAAGGGTACCCTTGTATACAATAGACACATGATGCTATGGGATTTGATTGATAGTTGATGGACCAGGATGCTCTATCGACCTATTCATGCAGCTGCAATTTTCCTCAACCTCTCACTTTCCTACAAGTATAAATTTACATTAGATGTGAGGTGTTGGAAGGGCTTATCTCATGTCTTAATAGGATGGTACCTGATATTAAGACTTGCCACAATATTACTCGTCAGATGGAGATGTATCGAGAGGCTAGTGGACTATTTGGCTTTATCAATGCTATTCGTGAAAGGATCGTTTTGATGCCAAGTAAGTGATTACAAATTAGAATTTAGAACTTTAAATTTTTAAAATCTAATTATGTTTTATGATTTTATTTGAATGTTGAAATTTGAATTATGTAATCCAATTCTCTTTCTTTCTTGTTTGTTGTAGGTGTTTAGTGGAGAACATATTGTGCAAGGGCACCAAATTTAAAAAATTTGCAATTCGAGTCCTCAGCCAAACATGTAGCTCTTCTGGATGTGATTGTAATTGGAGTGTATTTGTTAAAATACACTCAAAGAAGTGCAACAAGTTACAACTTGAACAAAGCAATTAAATTCATTGTAATTTAAGATCCTCTATCATATTGTTTCCATTGGGCCTTGAGATTCGTTAAATTTTTTTATCACCCTCTTACAGGTTGGATTTTCCACGCCAGAATGACTTGGTGTATGTCCATTACAATCTCCGACTGTGATGAAGTAGGTGGAGAAAACATCTAATCTGGATGTCATTTCCTTGGACAATATTAATGTATTGTTTAAGTGGAGGGTGTAGACTAAGCTTCCTATCATGGAGGAGGCACCTACATGGTTATAGGAAAAGCAGGAGGAGCAGATTGAAGACTTCATGGATGGTGATGTGCCTACATCAACACCACCTTCTACACTGGTTGATGTATCTAGTCCCACATTGGCACCCACTAGTCACTGTTTGACATTTGGTGTGGGGCCAAGACCTTCTACTACTAGGGGGGAAGGCATGGCAAATAGCCCATGATCTTTTCTCGTAAAATGGGAAGAGGGCATTGATATCAGAGACAGATTGTTAGTTTCTAGTTTTGTGACTTTTTTTGATGTCATTTTGTATTGGACCATTGGTTGTCCACTTTTGAGTACTATTGGAGAGTTATCACTATGAAGGTTCATGATTCAGTATTGACTTCAATGTATCATTTTTTATTTGGCATCCACTACATCATATATATTAGTGCATTCTCCACATTTATGTGCTAATGTATTTATTTGATGTTGTTGTTGCTTTACATGTTTAAAATTATAAAAAAATGATATATATTGTGTGTCTAATAATGTTTGTTATGGTTTGTCGATTTTGCCTATTTTTTCGTAGATGTTGTCGAGAATATGTTTTTTGGACCCTCGTTGATTTTTTGTTGATGCCTATTTTTTCAGCTATGTTGACTCTCCAACCAGTAGGTTGAAGAGCTTATGCAAATAAGCAGGGATCTAAGTCTAGAGGGAAGGGCCAACCAATGTTGCACGACTTAGACTCAACAAAGACTTGGTTGGCATATGACTCGCCGACTCGGGAAAGTCTCAGGACAGACTCGGCAAGACTCGACAAATAAGAAAAAATTAAAATGGGGCACAATTTAGGCACAAAATAGAGGTTAAATGCATTTCCAATCCATACAAGTTATAAACTACAATCTAAGCAATAATTCATAACATTATCTCATAAATAAAATCAATTTTTGTATGCAAAAGTTTAAAGTGATTATAGATTCATGAATCATAAGCCATAGTGTTCATAAACCATAAACCATAAACCATAACCATAAACCATATACCATAGTGATTTAAAAATCAGAAATGGCAACAAGTTCAAAATTCAGTCTCATAATAGAAATAGAAAACCAAAATAGACAATGTCTCCATGTACTCGAGTCTCTTGCCTAACTACGAGTACGCCTAAAATATGCCCTCGAGGAGCTAGTGCCAACATTGACAGGCTAAAGCAACTGGGAAGCAGGTGTATTTGGAGTTTCCATTTGAGAATATGGCAGACTAGAGGGATCCTGAGTCTCTTCATCAAGCCAATTCAAATCATTAGGGAACTCCTCCTCCAAAACCCACTCAGACTCTAAATCAATATCATCCAATAAAATTGGATCTAGGTCCTTCGGCTGCATTTGTTTTGTGAGCATTCGAAGGTTGTAGTAGATGAAAACCAACTTCTCCAACCTCATGCTCCAACCTGTTCCGCTTTTTGCTGTGGATGTGCTCAAATACCGACCAATTGCATTCACAACCTGAATCGCTGTAGGGTTGACTTAGAACTTTAATGGCAAATTCTTGTAATTGTGGTGCCTCAGGGCCACAATCTATCCACCAATGGGATGCAAAAATTAAAAACATAAAAATTACAAGTTTTGCAATGCCAAAATTGAAAAAGATAACTAGCAAATTTATAAGCTAGGTTCTAACTTCTAAGTTATAACAATTTAGTTTTTACAAATTGAATATTACATGGCATTTTCTTGTCTTTGAGTCATTGGGTTGAGCTGAATCCAAACACGCGAGTTGCTTCTTTGTACATATCACGTTGCAAGTTGATTTTGTCCCGAATTTTTGGATCCGAGAACATCTTCTCAATGCATATCATGACACCTCTCATCACCTCATGATCACTTTGAATGTTAGAGTCTGGATTATAGAATAAGCTTGGATTGAGATATGCTCCCGCTGCATGCAATGCTGAATGTAGTTGTTTGTCCTACCTGGAATCAATAATCTGCCATATAGGGAGATACTTTAATGAATCCCCCTTATAGAAAGTCTTGATGGCCTCTTTGGCCCTATCCATGCCCTGATAGATGTATCCCATTGCAGGTTTCTCTCCATCCATGTTCCTCAAGACTTTTACAAGTGGCTCAATGAAGCTGACAATTTCAGTGACTTTCTCCCACAAACCATCTCCTAAGAGAGACAACTTTATAGCAACTGCATCTAGTTTTGTGCTATCTGTTGTCTGTCGATTGCACACCAGCAGCAGAAATCTTTCGAAAGCTGTCTCCTCACTTGGGAAAGTGGGAGAGGTGTGACCTTGGGGGCAAGCACAGAGCTAGGTACTGTCACCTACTCCTAGCTCCTCCGTTTAGGCTAACTCCTAACGAAGCCAAGGGGGGTAGTCCCTAACAAAGAGTTTTCTATGGCTCAATGTTTAAGTTAATTTTTAGATGTTTCGGATGCGGATGGGTGTTGTTTAGGAGTTATTGTGATTTAAGATGATTAATGTGATGAATTGAACATAAGACAAAGCAATCCACGTTGCTATCGCCGGAATTGAAAGATAGACAAATATTTGAGAACTTCATGAAATAGATAGAGCATTCACAGATATGATTTATAATCAAACATTCGATGGACAAATGGCCCAGATTATCAACAATGCTAAAAGATGGAACCAGTGCCTATGGAGTCAACTTATCAGAGATGCTTTGAGTGTAAATATGATGTGAATCCCAAAAGATGCTAGTGAATGTTAGGTTTTGCAAGTGCTCTTGGTAAGTTTTAAGAGTTTTTACTTGTGATCTTCGCTTATGGTAGCTGGATGTCCTAACCGGTAATACCTTCAGTGGCTTCGTTCGAAGACACGGCGGACCTGTCTGGGGTCAAAGGTAAGTGTTCAATAACTTAACTACCAGAGCCTAGGTTGGGTAGCTCGACGCCCACACTTGGAATTTGCCCATATGTCTCGGTACTTATCGAACAACGCCGGTGCGTTGGTTATGGGGAAAAGTTTTAGTTAAGTTCCTTTTGTGGGGTTTAGAGATCCAATGCCGTTTCTGGGTTTTCCGATCTAAGATCGGTCAGAGCATACTCCGGGAAGGAGGAAAGGGGGTTAATTAATTAAAGGGGTGTGAGTTGCGAATTTTATTAAGTTAATTAATTAAAACTCTCCAACAGAGAGCGCTCTTGACCTCGTCTTATGACCATGGTTCAAGAGACTTAACTAATGTATATGAAGCTAATGCGGGGATTATGCAAATCTAAAATGCTCTCCGATAGAGAGTGCTCTTGACTTGTGTTTCTGCAAGTTCAAGAGTCTTACTTATGGATTATTAATTGATTAAACAAGCACAAGATGATATTAGTTGCTTAAACTCTCCGATAGAGAGCACTCTTGATCCACCTTATGGTGAGATTCAAGAGATTTAAGTAGTTGATTAACTTAGAAAGATAAACAATTAAACTGAGTAATCAATCTTAGAAGTGATGAATTAACAATTAGTGATCTAAGCATGAGATGTAATGAATGATGAAAACTAGCACTAATCAAAGCATACACACAACACAAGCCTCCCCAAATGGGGGAGGAAGAGAATGGGGACTTAAAAACCCCACTCAAGCACAAGATTTTTTAGTAAACTTTATACAATGTGCCTTAAGAATTTTGGTCCTTGAAAGGACTTTTCAAATAAAGGCAAAGTAACTCTACTAATATTATAACCTGTAAAAAAAGGAGTGTCTTTTATTTTTTACTTTTGAGATCTTTCCGAAAACCTGTGAAAAGGGAAAATGGAAGAAGTTTGAAGAGAGTAAAAGGGAGCAAAGGAAAGAGGGTTGAAACAAAAGAAGATGAGAGAAGGAAGGCAAACAAACTAAGCAAGAATCAAAACCAAAGAAAGGGGAGAATAGGGCAGCCAACTAAGGAGCTAAGGGATGAACAAAATTGAAGAAAACGGGGCAACGAAAGAGGAAATAAGTGGCTGTCATAAAAAATGCAAAACGGGACAGCGAAAGAGGAAATAAGTGGTTGTCATAAAAAATGCAAAACGGGACAGCGAACAAAAAGTAAAAGAAATGGCCAAAAACAAGGTTAAAGGAAGCCAAAAAACTAGGTCAAAAAGAGGCAAAAAAGGGGAGAAAGCTAGGGCACACTAGGGCTGTCCAAAAAGAGAAAAATGGATGGTAAAAAGAGTACTAACAGGGCAGTGATGAATAAGAGGTAAAAGAGATGAAGCAAAGCGATCGGTAGAAAAGGGATTAAGAAGAGGGACAATGGAAGGTTTTTTGCAGCTTAATTCCTTAAGTTTTTGCCAATTTTCCCGCTTAACCTGTCACGAAAAGTAAGAAACCAACGAGCTTCTTTCCTGCAAAAATGGTGGATTAAACAATGGAATACACTATGAACATACAACTAATACTTGAACAAAAAATAGGAACTTTGTGCTACTTCAAGTACTAGCTAGATCTAAGAAAGAATGCATAACATTTGACACTTTCTAGATCTAAAAATGGAAGCAAGTAGATGCGAAAGATTAGCTTTATAAATCAAAACTCTACTGGCAAACATAAAGTAAAATAATGAGAAAATTTGACTTTAGGGTGAATGGAGAAGATGAACCACTTGGATCTTGAATCCTTGAAATCACTTTGGATCTCAATGGCATGCAGCTGCTAGGTACATATGCTTTGCTCCAAGAAGAGTAGATGCAACTTAGCTCAGCCTCTTACTTGGTACAATGAAGTGATCTGCAAACAGAATCTTATACACTTGACAACATTGGGGTTAAAACATGTATTATTTACTAATCAAATCTTAAAAGCATGAAATACAGCTGAATAAAACAATGCTCTTTGAGGCTTTTGAAAGTAAATGAAATAAATAGGTAACTTGAAAGCTACAAATACCTATTCCTACGTGCTTATAGAAGCCCTCTAAAGCATGTATTAATACCCACACATTATCAAAACAAAGAAACTAGAACAATTTCACCTCATTAGCTGGAACATATGCACCCAGGATCCACACAGCAGGAGCCTCCAAAGCTTTTCTTTATTACAAAATAGGTTGCATAAGAGTAACAAGCATTACAATATTTTACCAGAGGTTCTTTACATCAATCATCCACCCTGATAGAGCTGAAAGAGCCTCTTTTTATACAATGAGAGAGTGCTAAAACCCTAAAACCAAACCTCAAACCCTAACCAGCTTGACCACCAAACAGAGGTCCAAACATAAATCGGAGAACCGAGAGTGAGGGGAGGCCTCCACCCAGGCAAGGCGCCCCCACTCCAACCCTAAACACTGAAATCCATTCACAGATGAGCCCACACGTGTGGAAGGCGCCTTTAGGAGAGAGAGGGGCGTGAGCTGCTGAAGGAGGCACCCTGCTACATAGGAAAGATGCCTGCTAGGTCTGGAAACCTACTTTGTTAGGTCTAGGAAGCCTACCGATGGTGTAAGCTTCAGTCTTCACCTCGATCAAATCACCGGACCAATGAGAGCTCTCCATCTCATCTTTAGCTGGAGATGACATGTCTGATAACTGATAATAAATTAATTGCTCTCTTAATGATGACTGAAGCTGAGTTATGATAACTCCAATCATCATAAGTGCTCCATGAGATGTCATTTAGCCTTTTATTTTACTGAATTTGGATTAATTTGGAGAGTTTTATTTTTCTCCAAAATAATCATTTTTTTAATAAAATTTCATTTCTTTACTCAAAGCTGACTTTTTTGAGAAAAAAGGCATTATGTGTCCGATTGTTGATCTGAAAGTTGGTTTTGACTGGCTGGCTGATCAAGAATGATTTTTGGCTTAAGGTTAGAGCTTTCAATCACTGAATTTGAAGTCCGGATGACCGACTTACCACGAACGGGTTTTTTCCATTTAATTTTATGGAAAAATTAACCCAAAAAACTTAGCAAAAGTAATTAAAAATTAAAAAATTAAAAAAATATTTTTTTCTCATTCGAAAAAGATTTTTTTATATGTCCAGATGACTTAGGACATGACCATGATCTATTTAAATAATGTCTAGTAGGCTTATAACACTTAGTTGGGCTCTAATAACCACCCAAGGCCCAGAATTCAACATCGGGCATTCCAGCTTTGGAGGAAGCGGGAGAAAACCTCATCAATTATACTTGGCTGAAGGCAAAGCATAATTGTCAGGGGCAAAAAACTCCTTGGAATACCCTATTTGAGATTCTACGTCTTAGGAGACCGAACCACTCAAAAATATCCGACTAGCACATTTTATTACAAACCCCGCGGGGCCATGGTCAAAATTATTCAAATAAAAAAGTGACTTGCCAATATTGGCTAGGCAAGCAGACGGATCAATTGATACATGGGAATCAGACTTTGAACAAGTCTGTCAACCGGCGGCTCCTCAGGTAACCCAACTATGGTACAAAAAAGTTGGTAACACTATCTTTCCAATATATCCATTCCTGGCCACAAAACATCCGTCTCAAAGCTTGGTACTCATTCAAAAGGATTTGGAGGGAAAGAAAGGTCGTGGCAAACCGTGTGATAGCAAGGCGACTGAGTTCACCCTGTGTGTATTCCCTCATAAAGTTCAAAACCCAAGCATGGTTATTTGTTTGTATTCTTGCACAACAACTTGCACACATTCCATCTTCCCAATGTCCTCCAACATCAAGTCTATGCAATGGGCAGCACATGGAGTCCAAAAGATGGTGGGATATTTTTCATAATGCAACCTTCCAGCCGACACATAATTTACAGCATTGTCCGTGACTACCTGGACAACATTTGCCACCCCAACTTACTCCACAACATCAACCAACAATGAAAAAATCAGATGTGCATCCTTTACATGCGAGGATGCATCAATGGATTTTTGGAACATGGTTCCTTTAGGGAAAGCTATAACAAAATTAATGATTGCTTTGCCCCTTTGATCTGTCCACCCATCAGACAAAACTGTGCAACCTGTAAACCTCCATGACTTTTTAATGGTCTTCAACTGTTCCTTAACACACTGGAGCTCCTCATCTAACTCTTTCTCCTTAAGTGCATTATAGGAGGGGGCTTTGTATCCAGGGCCAACACTTGCAATGGCATCTATCATGGGCTGATAAAAATAAGATTTTGCATAATTAAATGAAACGCTGTTATGGTACCAAAACCTCCTTACAACCATATCTGCCTCTTTTCTCTTCTTTTCATTGAAGCTCTCCAAGGATGGTTGAGATCCCAGAGTTGTACGAGGAAGGAAGAAAGAAGTTACACTTCTTTTTGCTGCAATAGCGGATGTGGACCCCCATGTACTTGGAGTTTGAAACTTCTTATCATAGAAGTTTAAAACTTGTATCTTTCCCTCTTTTCAGTTTGTTCTCTAATGGCATCCAAAGCAGCTACCATTTCGGCTGTGACTTCATCGGGGCATTTGTCACAAACCACCACAGCTTTGCAAACAATTCTTGCTAGATGGTTCTTCAACCTGTTTATGCCCCTAGACATTTGGGTGGAGTAGAAATTGCAAATGACCCTGTGGTCATCATTGGGATTCACTCGGACACAATACTTCCATGCTGGATCAAGAGGCCTTCCAGCCTTAGGTGCCATGGAATCTGGATTCTGGATTACAAAAAAAAATGGTTACTAAAATTTAAACTTTAGTATTCTAAATTCAGATTTTAAATTTTTTTAATTGCTTAAACTTCACAGAATTTAAAAAAAATTGTGGCCTTGTGGGTTGAGATACTCGCCACAGGGCCTGTGGGCTGAGTAGAGTGTTACTCTACTCAGCCCACAGGCCCTGTGGCCGAGTATCTCAACCACAAAGGCGTGTGGCACCTAATGGGCTGAGATACTCAACCACAAGGCCTGTGGGCTGAGTAGAGTGTTACTCAACTCAACCCATAGGGCCTGTGGCTGAGCATCTTAGCCACTGAGATACTCAACCACAGGGCTTTTAAGTTATGCCCATAAAAAATTAAATATTTAAAATTTAATTTTAAAATCAATTTCAATTAAAAATTTAAATTTAAACCACAATGAATTGAATCAATGATATTACTAACTATGCTAAATTTAGGCATTTAAAAAAAAATTCCATTGATTTTTAATTTTAAAATTTAAATATCTTATTAGTTCTAAGTTTCTAAGGGCAAATGCCCTGTGGCTGAGTATCTCAGCCACACAAGGGGCTGTGGGATGAGATTCTCAGCCACAGAGGGCACTGTGGGATGAGATACTCAGCCACATGGCATGTGGGCTAAGTAGTGGTTGAGTAAGTCAAGTCTACTCAGCCACTTCTCAACCCACAGGTCCTGTGGTCGAGTATCTCAGCCCAAAGTCCCCGAGTATCTTAGCCACAGGGCACTTTCCCTTCGAAACCTAATAACATATTTAAATTTTAAAATTAAAATTAACTAATAAATTATTTAAAATTAAACTACAAAATCGAATGAAATTTAAAAAAAATTAAATATTATATTTAAAATTTTAATAAACTATAACATAATTTGTTTTTAATAAAACATAAATATTATAAAATATTTATACAAAAACAATTATAAAAAATTAAAAAATAAAAAAAATTATAAAAACAATGTTACAGTTTACAGAATTGTTTAGTATTTACTAACATGGAAACTTATAAATTTTTTTATTAAAAAACAATTATAAAAATTAAATATTATAAAAAAAATTAAAAAAAACAATGTTATAGTTTACAGTAAAACTGTAAACTGTTTACCAACCTGGAAACTTGGAAGTGAGGACCAATAGCGGAGCACCACCAACGAAGACCACTTGTGAAGCACCAGTAGAAGATCCTCGTCCAGACTCCACAACGACCTTGTCCCCGACCTTGACCTCGTCCACGACCAACAACGACTAATGAAGCTTTCTTCTCAGCAAGGCACGACCCAACAACGACCTCCTCCTGCTATTTATGACCTTTGTGACGTCCCTTTCCCTCCACTTCGAGTCTGGCGGGGTCCTTTTTCGGCTAGTCCGAGCCGGGTGGCTCGAGTCTGCCGAGTTTCAGAGTCATGGACGAGTCTTTGTCAGTTACTCGTGGTAGGGTTCCACTCGTGCAAACTCACGAGTACTCCGCGAGTCACGTTTCACCGGGGCCAACAGAGTACGAAACAAGGATAATTGAGCTAGGAAGACTAGTTTTAGTAGGTTGATGCCACCACTTGTTTTGGGGGAGACCAAGGAAACAAGGCAAGAGAGGAGGTAGGTCATTGGGTAGATTAGGGAGTTAATCTTTATTAGTGAAACCTCGGGATGTAAATGGTTAATTTTAGTGTGTTGATTAGGTTTTTAACATCAACAAACTAAATCAAATAGAGAGCTTACAAAGCAAGTGGACAATTGGAAAATAAGCTAGGTTTATTAACCTATCTTACTTTGTTGGTCTTCTTAATCTACTTGAGCAAAGGACATAGATGGAAATGAAATGATATAATGCCTAATTAATCTCCTTTCAAATCCAATGAAGACAACAAACACAATCATTAAGTGTAAGTCTCAAATTTTGGTGGTTGGATTCATTGTAAGAAGTTTTTATTTTTGGGTAAACTGCATCTATTTTATTTAGATCAATGTTTTGGACCAAACTAGCTTTGTTCATCATCAAGCAAGAAAACGACTCGAGGAGAAAGTTTCTTAATAAAGATATAAATAAGATTAACGTCTAAACCTAGGTTAAGACAAGTCAAGGTTTAAAGAATCATAAAAACTAAATTATTTAAGGTCCTAGATATGTTTAAAAAAAATGTTAGTTTAAACCTATAAACCAAAAGATTATTATATTTTCCATGGAAAACCTTGCAAGGAAACCCAAGGGATGCTTGCACATATCAGTGGATGGTATCCTTAGTAAACCTATTGGTGCAGACTAGTGTGCCTCACCGAGGAGGATTTGAACTAGGGACCTATTGGCACAGAACTAGCCAGATGCCCAACAACATTGGTGACAACTGATTTTCTAACCCCTTGGGATATATAAACCAAAAAGATTATACTATTATACATGAATAATATAAATAACAAAAGTCAAATAATCCAATATATTAAGTAACAAAATTTAACAAAGAACCTAAAACTACTACACATAAACCTAAAAAAACACCCCAAAAATATATGGTTATTAGACCTAGGAAAAACCCTCTAAAGACCAATAAAATCTATCTTTAAAAGTATATTGGTCAAATAATAAATAATACAAACTTATTCTAAGATGTTAATAATGATAACTAAATCAATGGTGGCAGGGGTGAGGGTAGGGTGGTTGGTCTATGACCTTGATGGGAGAAAGGCTATGTTGCACTAGTCTCGGGGACGGGGGGACGAGTTTCCGGGACGGCTAGAGCGCACCCCCAAATTTTCAAGGGACGGCAGGTTGGGGACGGCAATTATATAATATAAAATTTAAAAATAATATATATATTAATATAATTAAAAATAAAAATTATTTACATTGAGATAAATCATAAAATAAAAAATCTTTGCAACAGAATATTAAAATAGCTTCCATGCTTTTTTATCATAAAACAATGAAACATTGAAACATCAAAACATACATGTTTGCAGCCTTTGATTGAGATAAATGAGTCATACAAATGAAAAATCAGAACATGATTGCAACATGAAATTAAAATATTTGCCATATAAACTTTATAAAAAAACTGAAAAATTCAAAAACATAAAAATTTCAATTTCAATTTAAAAGTTAAGAGTTATGAATCATTCATGAAACATAAAATACTAAAGTCTACAAATGTAATCGCATAAATATTTTAGTCTTTAAAGTTTAAAACTTGAAATTCATATGCAAAATGAAGAGTCTATCTAAGCATAAATGAAGGGTAAGGTTTTAAGTTTTTAAAATTTAAAATTTTTTTTAATTTTTTTTTTTAATGTACAGGAAAGGGGACGCGTGGGAGTCCCCGATTGGTCTAGGGACTTTGGGGACGTCCCCGAAAAGTCCCCTATATTTTGGGGTACGTTTAGGGTACGGCGAAAAAGTCCCCGAGCCCCCAATGGAGTCCTTGATCGTTTGGGGACGTTTTCGAGGAGTTCCAAAGTCCCCAGAACGCCGAAACATAGGGAACGGGTGAAATTTTAGGGGGGACGGGTCCCTGTGCAACATAGGAAAAAGGAAATGGAGTTTGCTTGGGTCTAGGAAATGCTACAAATGATGAATGCCTAAGTGCTCGTAATTCTACAAGGCATAAACACTCTCAGAGATAAAGGGGTTTAGAAGGCCACAATGATAGGTGATTCAATGGTGATTCTGTGATCCCTCCCCCTCCAAACCTAAAGTTATCAAGAATTTGTCAAAAACCCATCTTGGTGATAGTGAATTTGAGCTCAAACTCTCACATCCTAAGAAGCCTCAACATAGAAGTAGACAAGATGGTCAATTTAGGAGCTCGTTTGCAAGAAAGGGTTTCTAATACAATAGAGGGGTCGATCAACCATAGTGCCATCCTCCCCCTCCCATGACATGTAATCAAATTATGACAACCATGCCATCCCACAACAGTTGTCTCATCAAGCAAATTCAAAGGGGAAAAAGGTTTAAAGTAGTCCTACACCCCCAAAGCAGTATGCAAGCTACTCCAATGATTGCTTCAATGAATTGTATGATGTCGACACCATCTCTTGTGTGTGGGATTTCTTGAGCGTCATCTAGTTTATTGCTGGGCCCCCTTGAATTCAATACTAGGTTGGGTGCACATGATAAGAGGGCAGGTGGGTATCTGCTAATGATGTGGCTCTTTCCTTCGAACACAATCAAGGTTTCTGGTATTGAATGGTCCTTATTGGTGGTGTAACGTTCAGATCCAATATTTACTAATCTTCCAACTATTATCCCCATTCATGTTGTTTGGATGTTTCTTAATTTCAATCACTTATTGAAATTTCCATCTCGAGTAATGATCAATTCTAGCTAAAACCTTGGTATCCTCTTAGTAGTTGTGGTGTTTGGTTTTGTTAGAGTGTTCAACAACGTCGGATGAGAAATACTATTATGATTAATATCAACAGAATGCTCCTTGATCATAGTCAATGCCTTCCTTTTGAGAAAAACTGCGAATCACAAATCTCGCTTTGTATTTCTCAATACTGCCATCAACTACATTCTTGATCTTAAAGATCCACTTAGAGGTGACCACTGATTTTCCTTCGGCCTGGGAACCACTTCCAACATATCATTCTCTATGATGGATTGATATTCTTCCATCATTGCATCTTTCCACACTTGCTGCTGAGCGACATCCTCATATGTGCTGGGTTCTGCATTACTAATCTGAGTCACCTGTGCCTGACCTGCAAACCTTTGTGGTCTTTTACTTTCCCTGAAAGTACCTGATGGGGCACCATGCTTTTCCGCCTCCTGCAGAATCTCTCTACACCATCCAAAGGTCTTTCTACCTGTTCTATAGGTGCTACAGGATCAACCTGATCTAGCGGCTCATTTAACTTCTCCCTCTCCATATCTGAACTGGATGACTTTGTAACTAGAACTTGTACCTGAGGAACTTCAGGCTTCTCCATCTCTGAATCAAGCTACTATTCTTTGGAACGCTTAAAAGCAACTTCTTCATGGAATGTGACATTTGCTTACCTCGATGTGTCTTTGGCCAGGTACATAGATCCCGTATGATTTGGATGTTTCACTGTACCCCACAACGATTCCTTTCTTTCCTGATGGTTCCATTTTGGTCCTTTATCATTTGGCACATGAATATAGACTGGACAACCAAAGACTCTTAGATGTCTCACTTCTGGTTTCTTGGTGTCTTATCCTCTAATATTGCATGGGGACACCTGTCTTGTATGTATACAACTTTGCTAGTAGCTTCTGCCCATAAAGAATTTGGAAGGTCATGGTCGAACATCATTGCCTTAGCTGCTTCACATATAGTTTGGTTCTTTCTCTCAGCAACTCCATTTGCTGAGGGTTATATGGAATTGTCAAGTATCTCCTTATTCATGCTTCTTTGCATAAATCAACAAAGTGGTGGGATTCAAATTGCCCTCCATTGTCTGTTCTTAAAGCACAGATTTGCTTCCCTGTTTGTTTTTCTGCTAAGGTTTTGAACCCTTGGAATTTGCTAAATGTATCATCTTTTGTTTTCAGAAAGTAGATCCATGTTTTTCGAGAGAAATCATCAATGAAGATAACATAATACAATATCCATTTAATGAGGGTGAAGACATGGGCCCACAGATGTCAGAATGAATTAATTCTAAAATTTCTTTCGATGTATTGTTACTTCTTAGAATTGATTTCTTTGCATTTTCACCAAGCATACATCCTTTGCAAATTTCATTATGATCCAAATGAATAACAGGCATGCCACTTACCATTTTTTGAAGGCCAGGAAGAGCTTTGAAGTGGAGATGCCCAAACCTCCTATGCCACAACTCATAAGGACTTACTGTGCTATGGACCAATGCCTGAATATGTCTGGAAATCTTGTAGAGATCTCCCTCTCTAACTCCAATCACAATGGCTCAACTCAGCTCTCCATTCTTGGGCCATAAGAGAGCCTTTTTCTCCATAAATACGACACTGACCTTTATCTTCCAGGACTGCAACTGAGATGAGATTCTTCTTTAAACCTGGGACATAAAAGATTTCCTCAATGTGCATCATGACTCCAGAATCCAGCTGAAAGGATGCTGAGCCAGTTCCTTTGATTGCATAGCAAGCATCATCTCCAAGTTCTACATGTGAAGAGGATTTCATTTCTTTGAAGTTCACAAGAGCTTCTTTATTTCCTGTCATGTGCCTGGAAACACCACTATATATAAGCCAGGATTCAACACTACTCATCAGAGTACCTATGATTGCTGAAACAAGATAATATTCTTTTCTTCATTCCTGATCACTAGAAACTCCTCTAGTATTCTTCCCGTGAGACTTTTTTTTCAGCAGCAGCGGTATGAAATTTCCCTTAATATCCTTTTCTAAGCTTAGGACAATTCCTGGCAAAGTGCCCTTTCTTTTGACAGTTGAAGCATCTAACTTTTGCAATATCAAAATCCTTACCTTTGTATCCACCAGTCTTTCTCCCTATGAATAGAGAATTTCTTTTAAGAAGGAAACTTCTTCCCTCTCTTTGTCCTAGTTGTTAGTGCAACATTTTCCACCTTTGAAGGGCCACTTTTGCTCTGGATTCTTCCTTCTTCCTGTAAACAGTTATACAGTCTCTCAAAATCTGGCTGTTGTTCTCGTGCATTTACTGCTGACAGGAAGACTTCCCAAGAGGGTAGAAGAGCATCAACAGTGGTTTGCACCAAGTCATCATCATCAACTGATACACCAATCACTAGTAACTGATCTCTGATCTGTGAGATCTTGGTAAAGAAGGATGCAATGGTATCATCCTTCTCCATATTGAGGGTTCGTAGCCTGTTCTTGAGAACCCTCTTTTGACTGGGTGCCTTTTTCTCATATAAATTAGTAAGAGTGTCAAAGCACTCTTTAGTAGCCTTCAGGGATGCAATCACAGGCATAATACTCTCTTTCACCGAATCAAATATGATCCTTTTTGCCTATGCTTGGTTCCTTTTAAAGTTTGTTCTGCCTGCATTTGTAGTAGGCTCTTCTACTATACTGGTCACAAAGCCATATAAATCATGCTCTTCTAGGATATTTAGAATCCTAGCTTTCCAAACATTAAAGTTTGAAGCGCCTTCAGCACCTTCCATTAGAGGAAATTTGGGGTCTAAAATGGGCCTTATAAGAAAACGTGCCAAAATAAGTTTTTATGAGTTGGAATTCAAGAACCAATAGAATTTCAATAAAATAAGTCAACCATAATGGTTGAATTGGCATATTTGTCATTAAAAAAAACTATTTTTTTGGTTCGTATTTTCGACATATCTCATTGTGTTTTTACTCAAATTTCGATCGGGAGAGCTCGTTGGATGCGGAATTTGATTCCGCATCCAACGAGTACCCACACTGCATACTTTTGATGGACCTCGCTACCCCAAAAATAAGAAATACCTAAAAAAACGTGATGATGACATCATCATCACGTTTTTTCAGGTATTTCTTGTTTTTGGGGTAGCGGGTCCATCAAAAGTATGCAGTGTGGGTACTCGTTGGATGCGGAATTTGATTCCGCATCCAACGAGCTCTCCTGATCGAAATTTGAGTAAAAACACAGGGAGATATGTCGAAAATACGAACACAAAAAGTAGTTTTTTTTCTTTCTTCCTCCAAAATTAATTAATATTATTTTATTATTTTAACCATTATTTTATTATTTTAACTATTATTTTATTATTTTCCTTAGGAGGCCCATTTTAGACCCCAAAATTCCTCTAATGAAGCTTGTCCTCAGGTTTTACAGAAATTGATGTCATCTTTGCAAGAAACCCTTAACCAAATCTGTATTGTGCTCTGACTAGACTTCCCAAGACCCTGCATGGGTTCAAGTTGACTGCAAAATTGAGCACCTTCATGCCCTAGGGCTCTGATACCATGTTAAAAATTAAGAGCATTTAAGTTCTGTAGATTTTTTCTAAAATTTTCTTACTGAACTTTAGCACAAACTAAAAACACTAACAGGAGTAAATGCAGCATAGAAAAAATAGCACCCACCAGAGACAAAGAATTTACCCTGGGGAAACCCTTTAGGGAGAAAAACCCCAACAAATGATCTTTCTTATTATGCAAATGATTGCACTTTTGAGCAGATACAAATAGCATCGAAGGGCGCTACAAATCACTAATAAAATTCAGCCACACAGGCTTCAACATACCAAGAGGGTTTGTTGAAGAATCAAAGCTAGATCTGCCCCAAGTCAAACTTTAAATCTAAATGCTTTTCTCGAGGATGGAACGCCCTTTCATATAGACCTTTCCTAGCTGGAACGCTAGCAATATACCTGGCTCAAATCCTTAGATCGAATTCTAGAATGATCACGCCTTACTGTAGAGAGTTTTCACGCTGCAAAGATGAGATGTGACTCGTACAACCCTCAGATCATCTCCTTTTTTTGAATGTTAAGCATGGAGAAAGGTGCAAAGGATGTCCTCTATTTCATAGAACTGAACGCTCAATGAGATCTGTTCTCATCACCTTAAACGACTCACTTGATGTAGACTGCGTATTGCTGGACTGTGTAACATGCAGAGAATAAAACCAAATTCACTTGATGTATCTTGTGATTGGCTTGATGTCCTTTTATCATCATTTCTCAATCCTTCTCGAATGATTTTGTCTCCATCACTATGACATGGACCTATTAAGTTATTATCCCTTTTTGCTAGGCTGTCTATGACATGGACTTATTGCCCCTTTATTTTAAAGCATTCACTTAACAATCATAACTTTATGACTTATTAAGTCATATTAGGCTAGGAGTATTTTCTTTCATTAAGCAAACCACAAGTCCCTCTTGGTTAACATGGTCCACACGTGCCAACACACCAGCTCATTATATCATTGCATCACATATATAAGAAATATCATTTGTCTTAGGATGTGATCATTTAGTTCTCCTTATTATGGTCAAGTGTTAGAGTTATTTACATAGGGGTGGTCAGCCTCTAGCCAAAAACTCATAGCTCATCCATCTCGAAGACCTAGGAAAACCTCACACATCACTTTTTCCTATACAAGGCAATGCCTCAACACATGAGGTTCACTTAGTCTCGACACATAAGGCTATTGCAATAGTCTTTTGACTCTTGCCTTGACACACAAGGCTTTTCTACAAGTCTCAAATCAGCCTTGACACACAAGGCAACCTTGGCGAATGTCTCACGATGCTGCTAACTTTAACACACACAACTGAATCCGAGGGGACGTGTGTATGGCTAGTATGAAGTGCAAACTCCACACACTACAAAGCATCCGATATTATGATGGATTTGGATCCCTCCATTTGCTACCATGTTTGTCTTCCTCACCTTGCCAGATTTCTCTTGGCACCCTTGTTGAATCTTCTTTTGATGCGGCAGACTGAAGCGAGAATTTTGCCAAATCTCTCTCAACATAATTATATTACCCTCCAAGGTATTTTAACACCGCGTTTTGCTTCTTTTTTGGAACTTGCAACAAGAAGGTTAAGATTCAACATATGTAATTTTGTTGTGTAACTAGTGAGCATCTATCTTTGCTTTTGCCACAAGCATTGTCACTTAATCCACAACTCTAACTCATAGCCTATGTTACCGTTCAAATGAGCAGTCTAGGGCTTGTACCACAATGTGATGCAATAAGCTAGTGAATGCTAAGCATGGGAGAGATCTAAACCCAATGTCACGTTAACTTAGTCTCTCAACTACTTTGGGTAGGGGCTTGTACCACAATGTGATGCAATAAGCTAGTGAATGGTAAGCATGGGAGCTAAACCCAATGTCACCTCAACTTAGTCTCTCAACTACTTCGGGTAACTCCTAAACCCAAGGGAGAGCCCTATCAAGATACTTGCAATTTTCCAACAAACAGATATCTTTCTACAACTTTTATGACAAAGATCAATGCCTTTATATGGAATCAAATAATAAGATAAGAAGACTAGTAGAT
The DNA here is from genome assembly GCA_001517045.1 of Pseudotsuga menziesii. Classification (NCBI taxonomy): domain Eukaryota; kingdom Viridiplantae; phylum Streptophyta; class Pinopsida; order Pinales; family Pinaceae; genus Pseudotsuga; species Pseudotsuga menziesii. The sequence goes on along the minus strand of LPNX010286507.1, from coordinate 316,987 downwards.
CTATTGAGGAGTTAATTCAACCTACTACTTATCCAACACAATAGATAACAAATATTGGCAACACATTCTCACACTTCCCAATGAATTTAATATAATCCCAAGGACACCTTCAAAAATGCGCCCTTAGTGGGAGAAGGATAAGGAGGTCAAGGTGAGGTCGTAGATGGCCTTAGATGCAAAACACTAGCTAGGATTTTGAAGATATGACAATTTCACATTTCCCTATGTAGGGTAAGTTGGAGGATGAGGACGCCCTTCAAAATCTATATGGATAAATCACCTAGGGCGAAATTGAGGGGTGGACTAGATTTAGCAAATTTCAAATACTTTTAGGTTTTTGAATTTATGTAATTTTTTATGGTTTATTTTGATAATATACGATTTTTAGGGTTTTTTATACATAAAATGAGGACGCCCTTTGGGCTTTGAGAATAAGTCCACTAGGGCAAATTTGTACGGAGGACTAGAATTAAAAACTCATGACTATTTTTGGAGTTATGAATTTTCTAATTTTTAGGGTTTTTGGAATTTTCATATTTTTAAGCCTTTTTATACATAAAATTGCATCCACAGATATAATACAATAAATCATAAATGCTGAAAAGTAGAGTAAAAATGACAAGAAAGGGGATATGATTTTTGTTTGAATCCCTTAGGGATTGAGAGATCTATGGTTAACATCCCTCTCTTAAGATGTTCCTCTCAACACCTAGAAACTTCTAGGGTTTGGTAAAAGAGCCTAGCTAGGGCAAATAAAGAAGTCCAAGGCCCTAATAGCATTAGAAAACCCCTACATTCCCTCCATACGAAGTTGACAAAATATTGATAAAAGCCCCAATTTAGAAAAATGCAGCAAAAACCATCATTTAACCTAGCTATTAGCATAACTTACCAACATTCAACAAGAGATGAGCAAAGAACCCTTAGGTCACACTTTTGCATGAGTCATTCCAACTATTCTAACATCTTTGTGCATGTTCAAGAAGAAGCCTTGGAACATAATTCCATCCCCACCATCAAGCAAAAGGGGTCATCCCAAGAGAAGTGTGCATCACCAGAGACTCAGAGTGAGAGAAAAAGAAAAAATCTCATATTTTGATCCTTGTCTTATGATTTTACAATGAGAGGAGGACATTTATTTATACTTTTTCATCCTCAAATATTTAATATTGAGCCTACAAGTCCTAAAAATAAAATAATAATATTTTTAGGGTAAATTCTACATAATTTAGGAATGTTAGACAATAAGAGTAAAAATAAGCTAAAATAAGTTGAGAAAAGGCTTCACTGGATGAAGTAGTGAGCCAAGGGGGACGCCATGCCCCATCTAACCCCAAAATGATGCTTGTCCCTCAACATCCCCCCTTCCAGGCCTTTTGGCTCATCTGTTGGAAGGACGACGTCATAGGCTAGTAGCACTAGAGTAGGGGTTTCTGGATGTTGAAAATAGGTCCAAGTGGGTGCATAAGGTCTGCTAATAGGGAATAACAATCCTTTGCAACACATAATCACCTTTAAAACCATTAAGCCATGTACTTTTGAGAGTGAAACCAAGGGGGTTGTCCATGACCAATTCAGGGGTTAACAACCCCCAATCCAAATATCCGTACAATAAAACCCATTTTGGCCTGTACACATTTTTTTGGACCCCTTTCTCTAGGGTTAGCCTCGCTGGAATCTTGTAGCAGCTTTGGCGCGTAAGGAGCATGTCTAGTCATTTTCAATCTAATAAAAGACACCTTTCACAAATTAGTATAGTGAAGCTCTTTGTTATATAAATGAAAATATAACATGACATATATATATATATATATATATATATAATATCATCAATATTAATACTAATGATTAATTAATTAATTAAATCAAAAGAGATGCCTCTTAGTAAAGGCACGATGGGATTATATAAGACCCATCATTGTAAATGTAATATCATCACTTATCTATTATTCATATATTTATCCATTTATGGAGTTTCTATCCTATTTACGTTGGATTTTTCAGTAAGAAACAGAGTTTTACTGTTCCAGTCATCAATACAGTTAAAAAAGAAGTCAATCCAGCAGAAGAACAAACAAAAACTCCTTATCGACACCCCAAATCATAAATGTCCTTTTGACAAACGACAAGGTCAAAATGAACACACACAAAGGAGAGATAAGGTCAGACGAGCAAGAACATCAAATCAAAATACAAAACAACAAAAAAGAAGACCCATCCCACAAAATGATCAAATAGCTTCGATAAAAATAGATTTGGGTGGACCACATTAGAGACGTTGTGGCAATTCTTTTGGGGAATTCGTAACTCATATCACCTCGTTTCATCAAATGTCGCAATGACTAAACACAAAAGATCGAGAGATAACATTCAAGAAAAAAATCAAATGTAAGCCATGTCTTTTCTAAGCTTTGAGGACAAAGCTTCTCTAAAGGGAAGGTAATGTTATATAAATCAACGTTCCCCCAAGTTTCCGGGACACGGGAACAGGGAAACACACATTGGGGACATGTGGAGACCACCCCCAAATTTTAGCGGGGGGGGCGGTGGGACGTCTAGCTCTTAATAAAAATTAATATTATAAATTATTAAATCCCAACAATAACAATTCAATGATTCATCCCTGTAAATTACTAAAAGTAAATAATAAATAGTAAATACTAAGTTTATCATGGTGCAATGTAAATCAGAATATAACAAATTAATAATACAAACACGTTATACAATTCATCATGATAGTTTTCAAATTTCTCATTTGAATCTTGATATTAATATTTCTAATTTTAGTTATTGGAACTGAAAAATTGAATCAATGATATTGCATGCTAAAATAGTAAATTACTAAAGACTAAGCCTGAAATAGAGACTAAACAACAATTAAAATTAAAATTTTGTTTTTTAAACTAAAATTGGGAAAATCGTGGGGGGCGTCTAGGAGCCCCCTTGTTTCAAGAGGGGGCGTGTGGGAGCCCCCCTTCACCGGAGCGCGGTGCAAAACAGGGGGGCATGCCCCCTTATGAGTTTCCGAGAGTTTCCTAATTTTGGGGAAGCTGGGAAACGTTTCCCCCGGAGCCCCCAAGTCCTCGGGGCGCAGGGAGCAAGGGGGCGCGCCCTCGACCTTGGGAGGCGAGTCCTCGTGTAACACTGATATAAATAGAAATATAACATAATATATATATCATCAATATTAATACTAACGATTAATTAATTAATTAAATCAAAAGACATACCTCTTAGTAAAGGCACGATGGGATTATATAAAACCCATCATTGTAAATGTAATATCATCACTTATCTATTATTCATATATTTATCCATTTATGGAGTTTCTATCTTATTTACGTTGGATTTTTTAGTAAGAAACATTATTTTACTGTTCCACTCTTTTTATTGGTCAGGACAAACCACCAAATTGGATGAATATGAAGTGGAGCATACTACCAAAGGGCGAGGTTATTAGTTATTTGGTTATTCCCTTTGAAACATATATTTCTTTTGTAGAGCAATGGAAGTGGGTGATGAACAAGTTTGAAAGAAAGATCCAAAGAATGGCATAATTGAGTATTTCCTTTATTATGGAAACTCACAATAGTTGACAAAATCCTGACAACATGACGTATTTCTTACTCGGCATGTCTTTTCCCTTTACAGGCAGGCTGCAAGTGACTATAAATGGTGTTACAAACTTTTCTTTGGTGCAAACAAAGGGGGTTAAAGGATTGCCCTTGCTAGCTTGGGATATTTACACCCTACCATAAGAAAACTGGGCCTAGGCATTAATGGCATTATTGCGAGTAAGTGGAAGAACATGGCATTGGTTGGAGAAGCCTATGGCAAGCTTTAGTTGAGGATCATGTCCTATTAGCCTAACACATTCAAGGCAATAAGGGTCCATTCAATCTTTGATTTCATTGGAAATGCAAACACCCTTCAAAATATCAAGAATGATAGTGTTGAAGAGACCTTGGGTTGCTTGGTGATCAACTACAACTTGTCTTCACTAGGAATTTGAGGAAACTAGAGATTGATGAGATTTGGCATCAAGAGCCTTTCAAACCTTTCCATTCCCTAGGTATCAACTTGGCTTATTACCATGCTATCCCTGGAAGAGACTTGACAACAAAGGTTTCTTCTTCTAGGGAAATCTTTGGAATAAGGAACAAGACACATGGCACGCATGGAGAGATTTAAAATGTGCTTAAAAACTAAGTGGATCTAAAAACCCAATCCTTCTAGAATTATGCAAAATTATCCTTGAAAGCTATTGCTTTGAACTTTGTATCCAGGATTCGAGGCTATGACACGAAGGACTTGTGCAATAGATTGAGATTTGAGATCCCTATTAGTCCACCCTCAAGTAGTATGTGTGGGACCAATGACTTTAAAGGGTGGTGGCAAAAGAGATGTTACTCTTAAGTGGTGGCGCAAAGCTTGTTTATATAGAATGGTGTTGGGTTGGTTGGTGCTCCATCAGGGTTTGGTGGTTAAAGCAAGACTTAGTAAAACCAACATCTTTGATTTGTTATGTGTCAACATTGAAAAGAAAGAAATAATGGAGCATGTCTTATGGTGGTGTCCAATTGATAGGACCTTCTGGATATGGTTTTAGGTAGAATATAATGACATGTTCACGACCCCTTAGCTTGGAGAGGGCGCCTCCTACCTGACAATTGGATGATCTAGGGTTGTTGCAAAAACATTTTGGCATATGATGTGATTGTCTGCTGTTGCTTTCCTCTGGAAAAGGTGGTGCACAACTTTTCAAGGAAACAGTTCCCACCTACAATTGGGAGAATCTTGAGAGCATTCAAAAATGATATGGCACTCCATATCAAAGCTAAAATTGACGCGTTTCGATATGCTAGAATTGATGTCAAAGATATGCTTCCCCACTATTCTCACCTACGATATTATCCCTCCTACAAATCCTCACCTATGTGTCTCCATTTGATCTTTAGTACGTTGCACTTCCCAGGTTGGCTTCTTGCCTTTAACACCTTGCTATCGACACCTTGGTTTTCAGGATGTTCATAGTGTTTATACTTATAGTTACTTCTGATTGCTGATGTCGATTGACATGTTTTCCAGACACAGCCTTCAGCTTTGTTGATACCAAACTTCCGCTGGGCCCCAGTTGCTTGTCAAGTGGAGCTTCCAAATGTGTTTTCCTATGACTCATTATTGCTAATACTTGGCCTATCCCCTTTTTTCGTCACTTCAACTCCCTGTCTCACTTTGTCCTTCGCTGACACCAAGCTGCTGATGGTTCAACACTTAAGTCATTTTACTCAATTTTGGCACTGCCTCTATGGGTGCAATTTTGTCACTCCATCAGCATATCTTCTGGGGTCCAAACCTTTGATTGCTTGGCACTCGCAATCTGCATTTGCCATCGGAATTCTCCAGTTGACAGCATGCTGGCTCCCACATTGTCAGACTTAAAGGATACACACTCAAAATTTGTTGGCTGACCCAACTGTTGAAATTTGGGTTAGGTTGGGGTTTAAGATAGGAAATTTCGAAGTTTTGAACCTTAATGCATAAAACAAAATCCAAAACAATGCTAGATCCAGAACAATGCTGCTGTAATAAATTCAAAACAAAATTTTCATCTCTTTCAACTTTAACACTCCAATGGTCACTGTGTTAAAGTTGGTCCTTGAGATACAGTTTATCAATTGCAATATATAGAACATGAATAATAACAAAAGTATTATACAAAACAAACTAATGAACAATAACTAATAAACAGTGACAATGCTGGTTTAGATATGCCTTATACTCGGACACTTTTAGAATCAGATCTTGTCACTGTAAGGACAAGTCACTAAAGAAACAGATGCCATACCTTGAGAGAGAGTACGCTAGAGTGCTGTAGGTGAAGGTTAGATACATACAGTAGCAAATCCCAGTCACCAAGTGGAAAGATCCCAGTAGGATAGCAGCATTGATACTCTGCCCCAACCACAATTAGGCACCCTAAAAGTCAAAGCTCCCTCTAGCCGACTTAACACCACCACTGATCTATCATCTAGGGCTTAACACAACCACGACTCAGCTAGGACAGGGCGCCACAGTCCACGGTCAAGCTTGGGAGGGTCACTACACTCCACGGCCAGCTAGGAGAGATCATGTACAGTCATGACCCAGCTAGAATAGAAACAACACAGTCGTAAACCAACCCAAAGGGAATCCAAACAGTCACAGTCTGTTAGGAGAAGGAAACCACAGTCATGGCCAGCCCAAAGGGCATACAAAACAGTCATGACCTAGCAGGAAGGTGTCATGGCCCAACCTTAAAGGCTCCCAGCAGCCACGGTTCAACGAAGAGGGTAAATCCACAGTCACGGTCCAGCCTGTGAAGGCTGTTAACAAACATGGCTCAGTAGAGAAGAGACACCATAGTCACAACCCAGCAAAGCAGTCACGGTTCAGCCTTAGAAGGCTGCGAGAAGGTCACGGCCCAGCCCCAGCAGGCCTAAAGCAGTCACAACCTGCCTTTGTCAGCTCACAGCAGTCACGCCCTAGCAAGGAAGGTCACACAACAGTCACGACCTGGCTTGGAGAGGTCATACAGTCCACGACTCAGGAAGAGGAGGTTGCTAGCAGGCACAGTTAAGGTTGGACAGTCTACAAAGGGCAGCCGCTTCCTTCACTTAGCACATAGCAGTCCCACACACAGATCTGGAAACCCAAAGATAAGACAAAGAAAACCTAGCAGCAGTAGGACAGACTTAGACGTCGACCACAAGTAAATTAGAGCTGAGATATTTCTTGGTGAATGATCACACAATGAAGGATAAGATTTAATAAGATTTATATTTATAGCTTGAGAGAACTTCTACAAGGGATTTCCTTCTAACCCTATCTTTTAGGGAAGTTTCATAAAATAATATTATGTTAAACTTAGGATAGGTATCAATGGTCAAGTGGTCATACAAGACAAAAACAATAAAAACAATAAGGTTAAGTCATCATAGTAAAGGTGGTCATGGTACCACAAACAAAAAGGGCGCTGGGGCCAATAGGAAGCCATAAGACCATAAGTCAACTAGAGGGGTCACAACAAGGTGGTAAGGCAACCCCCTTTCCCACAACACCAAGGTGTACCTCAAGGTGGGGAAACAACCTTTTTTACCCACAAGACCAACAAGACCAAGGACTTTAATCTTTTCTCTCTCAAGGTATATTGTCGTGTGTGTTCCATATATTTTTATCATCACTGTATAAGGAAGATCCAAACTGGATGATGTGATCCTCTGGTCCTCCATACTGCTCCCAAGGGTTAAGTGCTAGTGACATCATCGAGGGGTGGCCAGTCCCTTGAGAAACAACTTAGCAATAACCGTTTAGGAGAAGAGGACATCACACATCATCATCTTGGTCAACTGACCAAGATCCACCTGGTTAACTAACCATTAACCAGGTATATACCTGCAAAAACTGCTTGGTCCCAGACCAAAAATCTGCCTGGTCCCAGACCAGGAAGTCTCTGCCTCAACCTGCAGGATCTATTTGGTCCTAGACCAAGAAACTGCCTGGTCCCAGACCAGAATACCGTAAAGGCATATAGGGGCCCTAGCTACATGCTAGGGACTTTGCCATGGCATCAACCTGCTTGGTCCCAGACCAAGAACCCCAGGAGACTACTGGAAGCCTTAGGGTACCTTCTAGGGACTTACTCTGCCTGGTTAACTGACCAGGACCCCTAGTTAACTGACGAGGGTACATTTCTCCCTGAGAATGGGTTTCACAGCTGCACTATCTTTAACACCAACCACACTCATTTCTGATTTGGATTATGGATCAGTGTGACCTAGTTTGAGCTCCTAAATTACCTTTATTTTTTCTATGGATTCTTAGCACACGTGCAAGTTCATTCACTATACATTTTAGTGAATCCCGGTACAAATTTGCGGGCTTTCTCTTTCATTTACTATTATATTGGTCTACTGCCTGCCACTTTCTAATTTATTAACCCTCCATAATCTACTGTATGTGAGTTAAGTCATCTGTGCAAGTCAGTTTACTTGTGTTTTTGTATGTGTCTGCCTTGTAAACATTACTCCCATTCTTCGAGTTACCTTCTTCTCAACGGTTGGTTTAGATATCAATTGTAGCTCAGAAATATGGATGCCAGTCATTATTGCTTTGTTATCAAGTGATTGGTTTTCATGTTATGTTATGATTGTCAACACCAATTATGTTGAGACATATTAAAATCTAAGGATCTCCTAAGCATGATTACTGAACATGCGGAGTTCCTAGTAGGTTGGGTCTAGCAATTGTTCCTGACTGCCATCTCTATGAAGAAAGGCATAACTGGGATATTGTGGACGCCATTCAGGATATGATGTATTATTGATGTATGGCATTTTATACTATTATGTTGATCAATGCTTGGAATTTTCTCGTTTCTGTTTTTGGAGCTATTAGTGTGAATACCATTTTGTCATGTTCTCCTCTAGATGTTGACGAGTTCTCATTTACTTATTCCTTGCCATTCTCTCCAGATTATAGGTATGACCAAGATTATTTGCACACGTCATCATGTTTGTTTCATGTTCATTATTATTTGCAGACTACATCATGTTTGTCTCAAGTTCAATTTAAACTCGGAACTTTCTGGAATTTATACATAATTAGTATTTGTTAATACCTTTTTGAATATTTAAAACTTCTCAGTCAAAGAATGTAATTTATGTAAATAGCTGGTACACTGAGTATGCCAACACTTATTTATTTGCTAAAACGGTTCATTAATATAGTTATTGAAAATGGCATGCTAACATGTATATAGAGGGTGGTGATATCTATGCAATTTAATAATTTATCATCTTTGCATGAAATGTTTGAAAATATTTTAAGATCATTCCTGTTTAGTTGGTTTGTATTTTCTTAAAAGCTACTTTTAACAGCTGGGCATGTGTTTGTAATGCAAGACAGAAATATACCATCTGCGGTGTTCACTCAACCACCAATTGGAACAGTTGGTCTCAGCGAACAACAGGCATGCAATTCTGTATTTTCTATGAAATGTGTTTGCTGTGGATCTTGATATTAACATTTTAGAATACGTATAGTTATATTTGAATTTTATTATACTACATATGCTTAATTGTTTCTATATTTGCATATTAAAAATTCTGGCATATGTTTATGACTTGTACCATTACTTCTTTCCAGCCAATCTTAACTTAACTTAATGCCATTTTCGTGATTCCATTTTTTGTCTTGACATTCATTCATGTATTTCATTGCAGGCAATTGACCAATATAAAGACATTGATGTTTACACAACTAGCTTTCGACCCATGAAAGCAACATTATCAGGGCTTCCTGATCGAATTTTTATGAAAATAATTGTGTGCGCAAAAACAAACAAGGTTATAGGGGTTCACATGTGTGGGGATGACACTCCTGAGATTTTACAGGTATACTCTACGCTGCATTCTGCATTTCTCCATATTGTTTTCTTTCTACTATTATTGTTGTTGTTTTTTCTTTGTAGTGAACTTGTAGATAATATTTGACATTGATTTAATTCACATCTAATTCCTTGTTTAAAAATTCCAACAAACATTTCAGGGAGTTGCAATAGCTGTGAAAGCTGGCTTAACAAAAGCAGATTTTGATGCAACGGTAGGAATTCATCCCACAGCAGCAGAAGAGCTGGTAACCATGCGGACTCCTACTCGAAGAATTCGTCAAAGTGATGCTCATGCTGAGGTCTGATTTCTGCCTTACATGAATGCCTTTTGTCTTCGCTGTTTTCTGAGCATGCATTAGGTTTGAGAAGGAAATAAAATCTTATTATTGTTATGTATTTTGATTTTTTACACGAGCCGAAATTTCATATCAGCTTGCAACTGTAATATCACTCCTAGTCAGAGTGCAGAATGTTTATGATTGTCCTGAAGCGATCCTTTATAATTGATGGCTTAACCATGCAGGTAGAGGGAATGTCTACGGTCTCAACCACCTAGAGGCAGCGGATTGAGGAGGGTTTGAAACTGTTAAGATGATGACAATTATTCTCCTATGCAAATTCTCTATCTTATCTATACGATAGGTTTTGTCGGAGTCCTGTTTCATTAGACTGTATTCAGAGATCCATCTTTTGGCGCTTTCTTTCAATTGTGCAATTACCTATCAATTTGAATCTTTTTAGAAGCAAAGGTGCAAATAGCCATATATTCCATCGTTGTCCTTTGTTAAGTCTTCCATTCTGAGAATTTTGGGACACGTGTCTTTATATTTGATAGTATTTATTGAGTTTATTTGTGTGTAATCCTGGATCTAGTTAGTTGGGAAGTTGTATCTTTGAGAGGATGAAGACCATGCTTCGTGGGGACATATCACACATTTCTCTGGTCATGTTTGGAAACCACAGTTTCCAACACTTCTCCAGGGGTCATTCACAATGGCGTTGCGTCTAAGCCAGACTAGCGTAATGCTTTTCAAACATTAGTGTCAATAATCATTGTATTATAAGACATCTCAGGGATAGTTGTTTCCAATTGAAGAGAGCAATGCAATCTCAGAAAAAAATTAATTACAACGATTACATAATTCATGCAATTGGAGGTTTTGTTACCGCATATTGTCCTTGATGGCTTTATGATTTAAAAAAGTTTGATTAAATTGTACTCGTGCCTTTAAATTAATCCGTTTCTTGATGGATATGCATTGGAATCCTTGTTTCATCTACTTACTGTCTGCTTAGGCGGAGACTATTGTTCCCATTTTTATTGTTTGTTTATTTCGTACTTCAAATTTCATCAAAATAATTATGTGATAAACACAGTGTTTCACCAAGTTTCCGGGACGGGGGGCGTGGGAGCGAGGAAACGCACATTGGAGATGTGTAGAGACATCCCAAAATTTTGGGTATTTTGGGGGACGGGGGCGGGGAGGCGTCAGGGTCCCTAACATAGGGGTTAGGTTTCTAAAATTATAAAAAAGAAAAAAGAAAAATAATAAAAATATGAACCCCAACATATAAACATATCAATTCCTCATCCCATCACCATTCGCATACTAGCATGCTTATGTTCTTGAAGAATTTAGTGTAATTTAATGTAATCGTTATAGCCAAGCATATCATATTGATGTTTGTTTCTATTTCGTTTTAAAATGACCATTTAGTGTAAAAGCTTAAAATTTAAGATGAACCATTTTTTTTTCAAGTAAAAAAATTTAAAAAATCCAGGGCAGTGGGGGTCTGTTGGAGCCCCCCAATCCGGGAAACTCCTAGACCCGTGTTTCCCGAGTTTCGTAGAAAGGGGGGCGTTGGGAAACGTTTCCCATGGAGCCCTCCGAGCCCCCGACCTTGGGAGGCGAGTCCCCGTGGAACACTGGATAAACATGATCGAACTATTTTTTAAAAGTAAGAATTTTCTAGTAAGAATTTTCTGATCCATTTATTATTGACACCGATTTAAAAAATGAACAAATATTACGTCACAACCTGCGTCAATACCTAAATCCAAGTTTCTATTTTTTAATTGGTCAATGTCAAACATTTTTCCACTCCAAAAATTGAAAACCAAATATAGAAATTGCGTCAGGCAGCGATGTAATAGACTATTTACGTGTTACTGTCGGAGCCTCCAATATTTTGCCAATAGAGATGTAGTTTCTGAGTGGAAAGTTATACAGCTTTAAAACTGAAACATCAACTGATTGCAATATGAATCTTATGCGGCTCTTGGATTGCATATCCTCTATTTTCATCTGCGGACCGCAGGCTTTACATAAATAGATAATAAATCCCATGATTCCATTATTTTCGATCTTCTTTGGCGTGCATTATTCAGTCATGAGACTCTCCCTCAATTCCATGACTCGATAAATAATGAATTTGTAAGAGAGACACTCGTGAAGTTTCTGCAACAAAATCAAATTAGGTTCAGGGCAACTGCACCCCACTGTAATGTAATGCTGACAGAGGCGATCCGCTGAGCGTCCTCCATCTAATTTCCACATCCAATAAAAATAAAAATAAATTTATTTATTTTATTAATATAACTTAAAAGTAAACTAATTTGACCTAAGGGAGACGTTAAATCATTTGAATAAGAAAAGAAAATGGTTTATTTTTTATTAATATCACTTAAAAGTTAAAACTAATTTTAGCTAGGATGTTTTCGAATCTTTTGAATAAGAAATGGAAATGACTTTCTAAAATTCAAACACTTTCGTCATGTTAAATAAAACATCTTTTATTATTTAAACTCTGTAAAAACTTAACATCTTTTATTATTTAAACTCTGTAAAAACAAAGCTTAGTTGGATTACTTAAAATGATACACAATGAAAAAAAAAGTAACGCAGAGCACAAAGGCTTGAACACACAACATAAAGGTAAAATCAATCTTTCTATTATGAAAAAAATCTGTACAATATATAGATGATATCATTTTCAACAAACTAATATCTAAAATCTTACAAACCAGGATATCAAACCACACTTATCCAAACAAAGAAGATATTTAACAACCAGATCTCTGATTCAAAGCCTATCGTTTAGACATTACATTAATATTCCAACACTCTTCCTTACTGGAGAAATTGATTTTTCACAACACCCAACTTCTTTCTAAGATCTTCAAAGTAAATTCTTCCAATAAGCTTTAGTAAAAATATTAGCTACTTGATCATTTGTATTACAATAGCTTAAATCAATTTCCTTTGACTCAATCTTTTCTCTCATAAAATGGTGTTGTAATTCAATATGCTTTGACCTTGTATGATATATTGGGTTGTGTGCCAATTTAATTGCACTTTGGTTATCACAATGGATTCTTGTATTTTCTTGTTGCATTGTACCACCATCTTCAAGAATTTGCCTCAACCAAAAAGCTTCACAAGTAGCACTGGTCATGGCTTTATATTCAACTTTTGTGGATTATAAAGAAACAATTGGTTGTTTCTTACTGCTCCACAACATGATCCTCGATCCAATGTTGAAAGCATATCCCGAGGTGGGCCTTTTGTCATTAGGATTTCCAACCCAATATGAGTAAGAAAACACTGTCAACTTAACATCAAAAGCATTAGTATACATTTTTTTTGTAAGGATCGATTTTTATTATGTACAACTGATCATATTACATCATAACAAAACATGCCGAGTCAGAAAACATTGTCAACTTAACATCAAAAGCATTAGTATACATTCTTTTTTTGTAAGTAAGGATTTTTATTATATAGAACTGATCATATTACATCATAACAAAACATGCGATTTCCCTATCGATAGCAACATTTGCCTGGCTCGTTGGCCATGATATTATAAAGATTGATTGTTCAGAACATAAACTCAACACACTACACAAAATCTGCTTCTTATTAATCTTATCATACAACAATATTTGACACTTAACTTGTCAAGTTGGTAAAGCTATTGTTAACAAACTTAAAACACTTAACATGCCAAGAACATAGACATTGGGTATCTAGACATCCTTGAAACATTGACCTCCTACAACAGAATGTAAAGAAGGTCAGGACTGCGACCATAAAGGTTGCTACTTGCTGGGGTTTGCTGAGCCTTTGGAGGATGCTAGGATGCGGGAACCATAAGACCTAAACCCTGCAGAATGGAATCTTCCTTTACGTTCAATGCCTTGGATTCCTCCATCATCTCCTTCCGTCGCTTCTCCTTTTGCTCCTCGCTCTCGTCCTGCTTTTGCTTCTCTGACATCGCTTGCCCCATCAAAATTTTCATAACCCAAAAAGGGCAACAATTCGCTTGTAGAGGCTTAATCTTCTCGCGTTGGTGCTCAGATCCAAAATCCAATCTTCGACTTTACGATATTCCTCATGCAAAGTTTCCCGGACCAACTCCAACCAAAGCTTTTGCTCAACCTCATTGACCTTGTGCTAGATGCTCGTTGACAGTTAGAGTTCAAACATGCGTGCTTCCCATAAGGCTTTCTTTCGAGCTTGAGTCACACGTCAAGTCTCCTCTTTCGGCTCCATCTACCTCTTTCTCCTTCCTTTTCTTGTTGCCATGCTTCCTTCCTCGTTCTTCCTTTAGTTGGTGTCCATTTGCCAAATCACCATAACTCCTTTGCACTTAGTAAAGACTGTGCATGCAAAGTTGGAATTTGCTTTTACGTTTGTTTTCGCCACCTTGCCCGCCTCTAAATAGAAACGTACCATTCTAAGTCATGATTCGACTCGTACCTGCGATGATAACCAACTCGTGCTTCGTGGTGCTGCAGGGATAGTTCTCATGCGCTCGACCAGATCCACCACCTCCCTAATCATTATTGCCCTCTTGCTCATTGATTAGAAAAGACTTGAAATGGGTCGGGATCACACGCGTATTAATTCCAGCCCATCTTTCGTAAAAGATCATGGCTACTTGGCTTAAAATTTCCTTTGTTACGTGGCAGGTTTTGCGCCCTCTCGTTGTCCTTCCCCTTCTCTTCCATGAATTCACATCATGTCTTGGTTCATGAGATTATACACTTGTCTCGAGTTGTCATGTCAATCACCTTTGCTCAGTGTCTTGCTTTAATTGATCTTTGGGTCTCAGTCCCAAGGTTTGCTATCCTGTCCTCCACCTTATTATCGTTTCTCCTAACATGGTTGAAGGTGAAGACCATCTTGGGGTCTATGGTTTTTGCCAACCGCTCTAGTCTTCCTTCCACTCGCCACGACTTAGCCACCTTTGCGCTTGAATTGCCCTGGTGGATCTTGGTTGCCATCTGTATGACCACTTGTGAGTCCCCTTCCATAATTAGAGGGGTCCAGTTATACTCCTTGGCCATTTGGATACCTTGCAACATGCCTTCAACCTCTGCTGTATTGTTGGATTCTAGGCCCATGAAGCCGAGCTTGAAACCTTACAGTCTTCCCTGTTGGTCTCTAAAGATGCATTTGTATCCTGTTGGACTTGGGTTTCCTTTCGAGGCTCCATCAAAGTTGAGCTTGAACAACCCTAGTGGGGGGAGGAGACCAGATGTCTGCACTTGCGATTGTCCTAGTAGCTCTGTTCGATCTGCCAAAATAGTGCATAGGTCCAATGATTCCCCATGCCTCCATGATGATAGACTCAACATCAGTAGCTTCCCAACCCGTATTATCCTAGTCTTCCATTCTCATAGTTTCTATCATTTTATTCCTTAGGTTGGTCCACACCCTTTCTTCATTATGGAATTTACCTCGAAAAATCCTGATATTTCGTTCCCTTCATATCTCCCAGAGAGTGAAGTGCGAGAAGATTTCTTAGAGGCGGTTGATAATCGGGTTCTGGAAAGGGTTGTTCAAGCACTTCGAGAGCGTATGGTCTGGGCATTGTCTGACTCTATCGGATCTTCTAAAGGCTATGGCTATCCGATCCCATAATCCAGGGGCGAACGAGCATGCATCTAGGAGGTGTTCCATAGTCTCCTCCTCGTTCTCACACATGCAACTTTGGTAAGGGCCTAACATTTTTCTTTTTAAGGTTTTCTCTTGTCAATATGCGATGTTTCATAACAAGCCAACTGAAAATAGAAATTTTGGGCCAGAGTTTGATCTTCCACATCTTCTGCCATTTATGATTCATAGGCCGGTTGTCATATACCCAACACACAATTCGTAGGCTTCCTCGAAAGTGAATGATCCTTATGGCCTAAATCCCAACGGAGTTTGTCCTCTCCTTGGTGCACCCTAATTCGTTTAGTGTTTAAGGATTCCTCGGTTCAGTCCACTTCATTGCCTAGGCCTCGTAGCTCCCACCAGTGTCTGTTAGCCCATGCCCTGAAATCTTGATCATCTTCTTAGTTCACCAACAACTCCTTTACCTTTGTGATGCCTTGGTTGGTACATTCTCGTATGAGCTGAAGGATCTCAACATCATTTCCCAATGTTAGCATTTGTTGCCAAGAATCCTCCCATGCGTAGGCCCTTTGTTCATTCCTAACTTCCCAGAAACTGTTGTCCTAGACCAATCTTCTCCCTTGCTTCGTTGTTTTCCAGATGTGAGACCTGGGGATTTCTTCAGAGAACCAAATGAGGTTTTGCTTTTCCCATTCCTCGACATATTTTTTGTGCCACACCTTTTCCCAAGGTTCCTGGTTATAGGTCACCCATCTCTACCATAACTTGGCTCCACTCACGAAGTCCTCCTTTTCAGGGTCCCGGAGGTTCAAATACCTCTGGTTCTTAGTGGCACATAATGTCTCCCATTTTAACAAAGTCCATTTTCGTTGTTCGTTTGCTCCACTCCATAAATTTTTTTGTTGCATATTCCTAACTTATTCCAGGATCGACTTTGGGGCAGCAACAGTAGAAAATAAATACGCTGGCATGGCTTGAAGAACTAATTTCACCAATACCAACCTGCTTGCAAAATTTAGCGGCCTCATGGTCCAGTTCGTTAAACATTTCCTCATTTTATCCAACAGTTCCAACCAGGTACCTTTCCTCACGATTGAATCCACCATAGGAGCTCTTAGGTATTTGGATGGAAGGGATATCTCTTGGAAGCCCAAAATTCGACAAATATCACGTCTTCTAATCCCGTGGGTGTTGAAGAAAAAAACCTAGGCCTTTTGTTTATTAACTTCCAACCCCGATGCTTTACCGAAGTTTGTCAAGCACTTTTTGATATTCCTGACTTCTTGGACAGAGGGGTGGCCCATCAACATGGTGTCATCCACAAACTGCTGGTGTGTTTGTTTGTTCGCCCTTTGGGTGGATTAATAGCCCTTGAATTTCATGGTTACTTTGCATCGCCTTGATCGATGTTCTCAAACCTTCTGCGATGATGATGAAAATGAGGGGAGATAATGGACCCCCCTGTCTTATGCCTCTTGTTGGTATGATTAATCCAGAGGGTACACCATTAACGAGAATGGAGAAGAAAGCCGTTGATACGAGACTCATGACCCACTCAATCCAGTTGTCCCAGAATCCAAGGCTTTAAGCATTTCTCTCATAAATTGGCAATTGAGTTTATCATACGCTTTAGCAATGTCGAGTTTCACCATCATCCCAGGGATTTTCTCGGTTTTGATTGAATGGAGCACTTCATGAACTAGAATAATACTATCCATTATCCGATGACCTTCGACAAACTCTGACTGTTTTGGAGAGATAAGATAGGGTAAGATATGTTTGAGTCTAATAGCGATGACATTGGTTATGATCGTATAAATGACATTGCGCAGGATTATACGTTGAAATTTATTAGGAGAGTCCGCTCCTTCACTTTTAGGAATGATGGTGAGAAAAGTAGCATTAAGCGCTAGAAGAATCTTCCTTGATACTCGTGAGTTCTCCACTGTCTGCCAGACTTCGTGCTGGATGAGATTCCAGAAGTGTTGGAAGAAATTAACAGTGAAGCCATTTGGTCCTAGAGCATTTCCCTCCACCATTTGGTTGACGACCTCTTCCACTGTAGGGAGAGTGATCGACCTCATTAGCATGTCATTTTTCTCCCGAGAGACTAGAGAGGGGATGTGCTGGGTTATTTGATCAATATCTCCTATCATGTTCCCCCTTGGATCAGTCATTGTATCCTGAAAATGATGGTTCAAAACCACCTCAATCTCCTCCCTCGTTTCAACCCTCTCTTCGTTGCCATTTTTTATTGAGAGAGTTCTATTCTGTGATCTGTCTTGGAGGATTGATCGATGGAATTTTTTTTTGTTTTATTCCCCATCCTTGAGCCATCTGATTCTCGATTTCTGGCACCAAATGATTTCCTTCTGTCGCTTTCATTCCTCAAGCTTGTTGCATAAGCTTGCCTCTTCTTCTTGAAGCTCAGAAGTATATCCTGCATTCATCCTTGTGTTTTGAATCTCTTCCAGTCGAGCTTCAAGGGTATTTTTTCTTCTGCAAAGATGTTTCCAAACTCTTCTTTATTCCATTTCTTGATCCTTTCTTTTAACCTTTTTAGCTTTTGTTGAAACTTGTACATGCTTTTGTCCTTGCCCTCGCTGAGTTGTTCCAACTACTGCTTGGCCTTCTCTTTGAAGTTTGGGTGTCCTAACCAAATTGCTCGAATCTAAAGGGATTTTTGAACTGCGAGCCCAAATCACTCCACCATAATTCTACAGGCCAATGGTCCGACCCAGCAGTCGAAAGAAGTGAAGAGTGTATTTCACTTCCTAATTCCATTACTGACTGAAAAACTAAGAAACGATCTAGGCGAGATGCTATATGCCTATCACCCTTCCTTTTGTTGTTCCAGGTGAAACTTCCATGTCCTGGAGTGATATCCACCAACTTAAGCTTTTCAATGGTATCTCTAAATAACTCGCATTCTTCCTCCAGCCTTCACCTTCCTCATTTCTTTTCTTCCAATGTTGTTATGAGGTTGAAGTCTCCCCCTATGATCCAATGTCCCCCCTCCTTCCATTCTTGAATGATTTTGAGGGACTTAATGAATTCCACTTTATCTCGGGGATTATGAGGCCCATAGACATTGGTGAGTACTCCTGAAACCGGGAAATCGATAACTATAAATTTTGCTGAAATGAAACAATGATTACTAGTGAAACTCGAAATGAACACTTTATTGGGGTCCCATAATATCCCTAGTCCTCCAATGAACCCCCTTGCATCTATACCTATTCCTTCGCTCGCTTTCCATATTCTCTTGCTTATTTCCTCAAGTTGACTAGTCGGGCATTTGGTTTCTTGAAGGAGCACAATGACCAGATTTGTCCTTTGGATCTTCTTTCTTAGAATTTTTACTTTTTGAGAGCTGTTTATCCCTCTTATATTACAGGTTACTATCTTCATTGATAAAATTTAAGGAGGAGAGATTATAACCCTAAAGCAACCCTAATGATAGGGTAAGGCCCTGATTCAACCAAATTTAGGCTAGCTTCCTCTATGTGCTTCCTCTTTGACTTCCTCCATGTTCTCTTGCTTGTTTCTTCATGCTTTCCCTTATGCTCCTTGTGGGATCTTGGGCTGACTCCCAACTGACGTATCTCCCTCGCCTTAATGATTCCTTCCTTTAGTAAGACCACCTGCTCTCGGGGAACATATCCTCTCCCAACATCGGTACATGCTTTTTCGATCCCCTCTAGATCTAGGTCTCTGATGGTCATGTCCTCCACTTCATCCCCTGTTTCCGATTCAAACTCTTCGTTAGATTTTCCTATTGTCCCGCTATCTGCTGCCTTTACACCATCTTCCTTCGTTTCCTGTTGGTTGCACTCCCTATTCTGCCCTTTATGATCATGTTCGGGTATTTACTTCGGTTGATCTTCTAAGGCTTTGAATTTGTTGGAGAATGAGATCTTTTTGTTAATCTCCAAGTTTTCCTGCTTTCTTCCTCCTCTTTTGTGTGAAGGAACCCTTTAAACTCTTGGTCCCTTTTTTTTCTCTTCCTTCCTGAGCACCAATTTTGGGGCATTCGTAGGGAAGTCTCTAAATAGATGTTCGTATTCATGACATCTACGACATCAAAATGAGACTTGCTCAGAGTCTAGGGTTTGCAACCAGTTTTCATCTTCCCATGACATCTTGATAGTTTATGGTGATTCTTTGGTCAGATCCATGCAAACACATATTCTTACATAGGTTGTGTATCGCTGAGCCTTGGTTTGTTCAGAGATTTTGATGAACGTCCCCAAGATGTTCCCCAGGTCTTCGAGGATTTCAAGATCCCAGTATTTGTATGGGAGAGAGTAAAGCTGGATCCATACTGACGCTACTCTCATATCCTCCTTGTATGGACATAAATTTTCCTTCTAGGGTCCTAGGAACAACCCTGCCAAGTAAAAGAAATAGGGGCCTTTGTCCAAGACTCTGTTTTTGTCTTCCAAGTTCAAAAAAAAAAGTGAAAAATCCCTTGGATCCCAATTGGAGATCGAAATGCCCCTTAGGTTTCCAGGTTGAGTTAATCCACCAAACAAGGGCCTTTTTCGAAGGTTGCATCCCCACAAAATTCCCTATGAGCACATGATCTTGCATATATTGGATCCGGTCTTCGAGTCTAGTCGATCTGATCTACATCGAAGGTATAAGGGTTGCTTTAGGCAAGTACTGACTTGGCCTTCGATCTGTAGATTGTCCTCTTGATTTTGGATCTTGATTAGGATGGCCTTCTCTTCCCATTGCATCCAGTGGGATCGGTATTCCCCTTACCCGCAATCCCCCCGATGGCATAGTTGGGGATGCCTGGTAGCCTCCCCCTCTTTCTGTCTCCATGCCACCGTCAGTCCTTTTGCCTTTCGATTTCTTTGTCAATCCTTCCGCCTCCCTATAAAATACCTTGGTTATAAAGTAAAAATCAATGTTGTGTATAACTTCTTTATTGTTGGTCATAAAAAGAATCAGTATACATAAGACCAAAGCTATTTGTTCCTTTCAAATAATGCAAGAATTTGTCTGTAGCTGTCCAATGTGTTTCACAAGGCTTAGCCATAAATTGATTAAGAATGTTGACTGAATATGATATGTTTGGCCTGGTAGTAGTGAGATGGTTCAAAATTCACACTAGTGACTTCACAAAATACCATCTGCTTCTTTAGATCCATCATCACTATAAAAACACAAACTTTGATATAAAGGAATTGATATTGCTTTGCATTTACTCCTATTGAACTTGTTAAGAAGTTCCCTCACACATTTTCTTTGAGTGATCAATGTCTTACCAGAATCCCTCCAAAATTCAAGTCCTAAACTGTAATGCAAATCACCCATATTTCTCATTTGAAATTCCCGTGACAAAAAACTTTTCATTCCCACAATCAACTTATATGCACTACCTGTAATAATAAGATTGTCAACATACAAAGATATCGAGCAAAATTTTCCTTCTTTATCTTTCTTAATATAAATATTTGGATCACTTTTGTTTTTGACAAAACCTTTTTGATTAAAGAAAAATCAATCTTTATATACCATGATCTAGGGGCCTGTTTCAAATTTACTTCCTCTTTTAGCCCACCATTCAATAAAGCAGATTTGACATCTAATTGATGCATTTTCCAATTATGTTTTGTAAATAATGCAACAGATACTCTAATTGTATTCATCTTAGCTATTGGTGCAAATGTATCTTCAAAATCAACTCCATTTTGAGAACAACGTTTTGCTACTAGTCTTGTCTTATATTTGTCTATCCTTCCATCAACTTTAAACTTAGAATTGAACAACCATTTAGATCCTATGGAAACTTTATTCTTAGGTAATTTTGCTAATCCCCAAGTATCATTTTTCATAATTGAATTATACTCTTCATTCATAACATTCACCCATTCTTTCTTATCTTTGGATTGTTCAAGATTAAATGGTTCTATGACATTCATTACATTAGCCATTAAGACATAATCACTATATCTTACATGAGGTTGAGTTTGTCGGGTTGACCTTCTTGGCACAACAGTACCTATTGGAGTTCCATCCATAATTCTTCTGCTTTCTTCTTCATAAGATGATGTATTAGTTACGTTGCTTTCACCATTTTCTTGAACCTGTTATCAAACCTGATACTGAACCTACTCCTGTACCCATTGAACAATTGTATCTATTCTGACATTATGGTGAAACAACTTGTATTCCTTAAGATCATTGTAATAGCCAACAAATATGCATTGAATTGATTTTGCATCAAGTGTTTTTCTCTCATCTTTTAGAATATGTGCAAAAGCCTTAGAACCAAATACTCTTAAATGATTGACTTCTGGTTTATAACCATGAAAAACTTCAAAAGGTTTGAAGATCTAGCTTCTTTGTTGGACTTATATTCTTTAAATAAACAACAATATTAATGACTTTAACCCAAAAACCATTAGACATGTTTTTACCTTGAAGCATGCT
Organism: Pseudotsuga menziesii; assembly: GCA_001517045.1. Classification (NCBI taxonomy): domain Eukaryota; kingdom Viridiplantae; phylum Streptophyta; class Pinopsida; order Pinales; family Pinaceae; genus Pseudotsuga; species Pseudotsuga menziesii. The sequence continues at coordinate 295,207 of LPNX010286507.1, read as the reverse complement.
GAGCACATTCCACCAACATTCTGTTCTTCCTCTTAGCAACTCCATTTTGTTGAGGTGTATGAGGCACCGTAAATTGTTGTTGGATTCCATGATCTTTACAATACCTCTTGAATGCTCTAAAAGTATACTCACCCCCTTGATCAAATCTGAGAAATTTGATGCATTTGCTTGTCTGTTTTTCCACCATGATTTTGAATTTCTTAAAGTATTCAAAGACATTACCTTTTTCTTCTTATAAAATAGACCCAAGTATACCTAGATCTCTCATCAGGAAAGATGAGAAAATACCATGCACCACCAAGGGATCTGGTTTGCATAAGTCCACGTACATTAGCATGAATAATTTCAAGCAATTGAGCTTGTCTTTTCTCTATATGTATAGGGAATTCCTCCCCATACTGTTTCCCAAATGCACATGCTTTACACTCAATATGATCATTTTTGAGAACAGGAAGACCTTCAACCATAGATTTATTTTGCAACATTATATCATTGTGATTGAGGTGCCCACACATTTGATGCCTCAACTCTTTATTTGACATAGTCGACGATGCCAATGCTTGATGACCGCCCTTGGTCATGTCTAGTTTATACAATCCTCCAATTCTGGAACCTGTAGCAACAACCCTGTAATGATCTTGAATATTTTTAATAAAGCACTTATGCTTACCTAACTCCACTTTTAAGTCATTATCAGTAAAAATAAAAACAAATAGCAAATTCTTTTTGATGCCAGGGACATACATTAGACTGTGAATCTGTTCACTTGTCCATCAGGTAAGTTCACACCTATTTACTTTGTAGCCTTGAAATTTATGTGATCTGTTATCATCTAAATAAATGTCTATGCCACCATTCTTCTCATGATATTCATCATACTATTATTTATTATAGGAATCTGTTCACTTGTCCATCAGGGAAGTTCACACTTATTACTTTGTAGCCTTGAAATTTATGTGAGCTATTATCATCTAAATAAATGTCTATGCCATCATTCTTCTCATGATATTCATCATACTATTATTTATTATAGGACATATTGGTAGAGGCCCCCGAATCAATGAACCACACATTTTCATCATCCGTTTCAACAAACAATGCTACTTCAGAAAGGAATAATCTAAGATTTTTAAATCCATAAATATATGGGGTGTCCTCATGTACATAATTTTCATTGTGCTTTCTATATCAAGTTTGGATTTATGATTCTTCTTTATAAAACAATTTTAGCAAGATGTCTTGATTTACCTCAATAATCACATTCAATACTTCTACTAGCATAGGAATCATAATGTTTCATATCCAATTGTTTTGCATGAAACTTGCCTATGTTTATGTTCCATTCATTCCGTCTATGCGAATGTCTCTCTTGCAATTAGTGCCAAATTTGAACCCTACAAGTTTTGATCATAGTTTTTCATTCTCTCTTCCTCTTGTAGAAGAATGGCAGTCAGCTCTTCAAACGTAAGGGGATTTGGTCTCGCTGCAAGTGCTCTCTTTGATATAAAAAATTATGTTGTCTTTTAAAGACATTCGAAATGTCACCTTGACTTGCACCTTCCATGTATCCCAATCTTGGATGGACAAAGCATCCATTGGCTCAACCTCATCGCCCTTCACCATTAACCACAAATTTAAAGCTTCAAGTCTTGTCGTTAACTTAAATTTCCAATTGACATAGTTTTCTCAGTTTAATTTAGGAGCTTCATTCAAATATGAAGCAGAGGCGGATCTGAGCACAAGAATCTCACTCTGTGTATTCACCAACTGCGACAAGGGTTCGCCACAACCCAAATCGAGTTTAGGCTTGATGTCGCACTCTTTATCCTCTGGAAGTGCGACAATGTCTCAGTGACACCCTATTCACAGAGAACACTGCCACTATCTGCTCTCCTCTTCTATGACATATTTACCACTAAAACGACGTCTCTACAACATAGTCTTCTCAACGACGATCCTCAACGCAATGCCAATCTCGTATCAATCTCGATCTGCACGTTTTCAGATGGCGGCTTCTTTCTCAGCAGGTAATCCCTTGTTGACGGATCTTGCACACACTTCAGCGACAGAGCTTATAGCAGAATTTGTATCTGGCAGCATGAATGGTAGCTCCTTGGTGGCAGTGGCAGCGACAATGTGTATAACATGTAACGTCCCTGCTTGTTCAATGTCCTAAGGTCAGGCTCGATTGGCGGCTCCAATCACTCTTCTTTCACACAACACGGGCTCAGAACCTCAGATCTCTCACCAAGATCTCGAATCTCTACTTGATCTATCCGTTCAGAATGGAAGTGATTACAAATCCTAGTGGAAATGATTGGTAAGCCTGGTTGTAGTTCTCTTGAAAATGGCAACTGTGCAGATCTGACTTCTAAAAAAGTATAGGAATATAAATAGCCCATTTGGACGCCACTAGACTAGATACATGCTGCAATATGATATATATGTTTAAATTGCAGGAGGCTATCATTTTGATATATATGTTCAAATTACAGGAAGCTATAATTTGATAGAAACTAAGGCAATAGTTTCTGGTGTGTTTATGATTTTTCTTTTAATTTTGTTTTTTATTCTTTTGTTATTTGATGTAGGCATCAATGGGTATGATCACGATCATAACACTTATTCTTGTTAAAATACATTCACAACACTTGTCTTATTGGATTGGAGTTGATATAAGCAATTCAGATAAGAAACGGAGACCAACTTGATGTATTAACTTCTTTTGGCTGTAGGCAACAAGGCATAGTTTTATCCATAGTAGATAAGTTTATGGTTATTGAGTTGGTGGTGGCATGAGCTATTAAGATAAGCAAAAGAAGACAACCTAACACATTGAGTTGGTTGTAGTTTACACTTGTCTATGTTTATTTTGAAATTTGTAATGGAAGGCTTTTACATTTATAATGATTTGTTACATCTATGATATATTCTTTTACAAGATGTAAGGTACACGGTTAGAAGATTAATTTTTTTACACTTATAATTTATTTATGTCAAAGGTATACAATGCTAAGTGAGGCATATTATTTAAAAGATTATTTGTACAAATGACACTTTATCCTTTCATAAATGTTTATTGATTAGGCATTATTGTTAGCATAGGTTGAGCATGTTAAAGTTACAACATCATGTGTCATTCTTCAAGCCAATATTGTGCGCTAGGATTGGGCCTCATGTGTTGAGGTAGTGTCTTAGATAGTTTGAGTTGGAATCGAGAAACTTGGAGTAGATTCTTGAGTTGGACTTAAGAATGATTAAGCCTTATGTGTAAAGGTTAATCCTCATGTGTTGAGGTGAATGCTTTGATATGTCAAAATGATGGTGTTATGCAGTCTTGTTAGACAAGACTAAGGATTTGTGTGTCAAGTCGGATCCTCATGTGTTGAGGTGGACCTCATTTGTAGAGGTAATGCTTTGCATGCCAAAGCATGAATGGTGTGTGATGTATTACTAACCATGGTCACTCAAGATGGATAAGATATTAAATATCCTCTAGAGACTGGTCACCTCTAGAATGAATTACTTTAGCATATGACCACTTGGAACGATAGTAATATAATATGATCACATCATTGGACAAATCTCCTTAGTATAATTGATATGATAGATAAAATAAAGTTAGCAAATATGGACCATCCAGATAATATAAGAGATAAATATAAAGATGCATTCAAAATAGAGATAATTCGAATTGCTTATGATAAAGACTTCAGTGAATTAAGGAGAACTTGAATTGTTAAACTACAAGTAAATATTAACAAATGAATACTTGAGTTAATTAAGGAGAACTCAAGTTGTTAACTTTAGCGATGTAATCAAGAAGGAGTTCAGTTAAAAGAAGTTACGGCTTAGTGTCAATAAAGAAGAATTAGTTAACTAAAGTGATTTGCATGATGACACTTATGTTGAATTGAAAGATGACACTTAAGTTGCGACACTTAAGTTGAACTGAAAGATGACACTTAAGTTACGGAGGCGAGTTGATCTTGAAGTCAGAAGAGAAAATTTATAATGTCAAAGATGAAAGGCATTGCATAGTTGTTGTGCAAGATTGATGAGTTCGAGGTGTAGAGAAATTACTCCATGCATGCATTCACTATATTATGCATAAGACCACCTTCTGCCATGCAAGCATTCACTAAATCTTGCATGAGGTCAAAAGATGAGTATTAAAGTGTGTAGGGCATACGGTTGCTCATCCAATCATTCTCTCTTCTCTATTGCTTAATGATTGCACCTGGGGTGCTTGGTACTTCTCTCTTATATTGCACCTGGGGTGCCAAATGTAATCCGCAATTGTAAAACACATTCTTTGCTATCTATCATTGTGCTAAGGATATTTGCTGGGGTTTTTCTCCCTCATTGTTTTCAGGGTTTTCCCTAGGGTACATACCGTGTTATGTGTGAATGCTTATGCGTATGATTGTTCAATTGATTTCAAGTACTCAGTAATTCTGCATCTAAAGATTAAAATATCAGAGCTCAACAAAATTCAACATGGTAACATAGCTCAGGGAATGAATGAGTTAAGTTTTGCAAGCAAGCTTGAGCCTACATTGATCATGAGTGGTAGAAGTTGAGCACAATACTTGAAGAATAATGGCCTTGATATCAGTAAGGCCGGAAGAACGACTTGAAGGAAGCTCAAACTTCAACACTTGGAAGGATAGGATTTTGAAAATCTTGGAAGAGCATGACCTTTATGGATACGTATCCAATGTTGTTGAAGAGCCTACTTCTAATGCAAGGTGCACTACTTTCAAGAAGAACCAAGCAAAATCTAAGAGGATCATCTATGATTCATTGAAAGACAACTTGATTCTAGTGATTACTCTATTGAATACCGCAAAAAAGTGCTTCGATACTTTGACAAATATCTAAGAGAAGAAGGCTTCGAGTCAAAATAGAGCATTGAAGAATAAGCTTCAGAATCTGAATATGGAGAAGGACGATATACTTTCTTCCTTCTTTACAAAGATCTCTAAAGTAAGAGATCAACTCATGAGCATTGGAGTGATGGTTGATGATGATGATCTTATTCAAACCTTTGTTGATGGTTTTCCATCCTCATGGGATACATTCTTTGCCACTAGTAATGGTTGATAGGTGCAACCAAACTTTGAGAGACTATGGCATGGTTGCCTACAAGAAGAAGGGAGAATCCAAAGCAAGGTTGCTTCCTCCAAAGAATAAAACCTTGCTCTTATAGTAAGGATAAAGAGAGGAAATGAATATTTCTCTCAGAGTAAGTTTCCTCATCAAAATGAAAATGAATACAACAAGAACTTTGATAAGTTGAAGATCAAATGCTTCAATTGCAATAAGAATGGTCACTTTTCTCTAGAATGCTGGAATAAAGAAAAGGAAAGAAGCATGCCTCTACCGGCTGATGTTAATGAAGAGACTTCACCAAAGAATTCAAGGAATTCAGAAGACGATGATCGTCGAAAATAGTATTTCCTTTAAGTGCACCATTGATTGCATAATCTCTAAATGAGGAGATTGTCATTAGTGATGTATGAAGATCTAGGTTGCATTAAACTTTCATCAAGAAATAAGATAAATGTCTAATGAGGCTAGTAATCTCTGGAAGGAGGCAAAGATCAAGAGGGATCCCACAAAACAATAAAAGATAAGTATTTCTATTTGGATTATCAATTTCTCTTGTAAATCACATCTCAATGTTTTTGAATATATATATGCAAATTTGTATTCCTAAATCAGAAAGTATGTTATAATATAACATGATGAACTTATGTTATAGTTTTCTTTTAGTTATGAACAATAAGGTCATATAGTACATGTTATGATTGTGTGAGTATCCTATAGTGCTGCATAGCATTCCATAAGTTATGGATGGATGTTGTGCTAAAACATTGGCTAAAATGTTTACATAACTGTGTGAACTATTGCCATTGCATTGAATTTCATGATCATGCAATATTGCTAACCTTTTGACTAAATTTCAATTGTAGGTAAAGTCCTTATGCTATGAACTACAAGAAAATAAAGACAAGTATTGAATGTGAAGTCATTCTGGTTGTAGATCCTGAAGGAGAGCAGGATGCTTTGAAGTGGGAAGCTACTAGGTGATCCAGGAGGATCATCTCATAGTCGATCAAATTTAAAGTCTTCAAATTGTAAATTAAAGCTTACAGGAGTCAATATCTCATTAAGAGCTTTCCAACAATGCTTGTTTCATGCAAAAAGACCTCCGAATGCAGAGGTTATGAAAATTTGAAATTTCGGCAAATTATGATTAAATTGACACAAATATGGTTATTTGGGCAAATTTGGAAATGTAATGTTTAATAAAAGTTTTGGGATTAGATTCCATGAGCTCTAAACCTGCTGAAGATTTCACTAAGCCCGCCCAACCACCACTCCACGCATTGTTCCTTGTCATGTATAGGGCATATGTTGTTTTATTTAAAGTTAATGGATGGGTTGTTTTGAAAAAGGGGGAGTTCGACCCCATGGCCAACATCAAACCATATTATATTGTAACTATAGTCTGAAACCATATCTCATATGCCCAATCACCGTTTAAATAAAATCCTATTGTAACCATGTATTATAAGCCACCGAAATATTATACCACGGTTTAAACAAAAGCGTGTTGTACGGATATGTCCACGGGTTTGAACCCGCAACCTCCTCCCCGATTACCAAGTGTTTTAACAAGGCGATTTCTCGAGGTGGTATTGGCACGTTTCCCAAGGTGATTTTACATGCTTCCCATGGCGGTTTTTGCACAGAGTCGAGGAAGTTTTTGACATGGATCCCGAGGTGGAATATGTACATAGTGCATACAATTTGTTTTTTGTGTAGAATTGTTGTCTTGATTTTCGTGCCAAAGAAGGCCTCATGAAAATGTATTCAAGTTTATACTCATTTTTCTCAATTTTTCGAGAGGAACGCATTGGTGCAATCTATTTTTGCGTCTCACTGACAGAACCCAGAAGTGTTTCCAGAACACTCATTTTGTAAGCTTTTGAAGACTAACAAGATTGACCTTCCCATTCAAAGTGGCTCAGAGACGTAGCCCATGAGGGGTGAACATCGTTATCAGTTGTTGTATTCATTTTATAGTTTGCATATCTCTTTTATCTGCTTATGTGATTCATTTTAAACATTGATTTTTCATCTTTTAAACCTGTTTATGAATAATTAACATATAAATTTCACATGCAAATTTAATAGTTAAAAAAGATCCTGAAGATTTTCAGATCACTAGGAGCGGATTTGGGGGTTCCTATGTTTCTATGGGTAGAAACCTCTAACACTGCTGGTAACATCCAGAATAGAAGTCCTCAGGCTATTCTGGGAGAGAAGATTCCTGAAGAAGTTTTCACTGGTGAGAAACCATATGTTGTGTTCGGCTACACAGGGTACTCCCAAAAGACCGAACACCTAGAGAAACCACTTCACACAAAAAGATCACATATCAATACATCGATGTTTGTCACGTGGTTAAAACCCTCGAGAGGGAAACAGTCCATGACCCTAGCCAAATAGCTACTTGGAGCAATTTATTATGCAAAAGAAAGAAAGTTACATGAGCTTCTCATAATCGATCAACTAGCCAATGACCCTCTATGCTCTTTAAATAGAGATCATAGACCAATCGGGTGTTAAGCCATAGATCAATGGTAGGTATGATCTAAGAGAAGTTGAACCTTCGGATCACTCTATGTCTAGAACATATCGTGACTGTTAGATTAAAATATTTACAAATGCATACTAATGCATACTATAGAAACACACTTTTACCTAACAGATATATTACACAAGTTGATCTTAACTAACTCCTAAGTGTCTAAATATCTTAACATCCCCCCTTAAGAACAACTTGGGATAGGATTGAAGGATTTACAAAAGTGACACTATTAGGAGAAGGAATGAGGAATTAGAGCGTATCCCCCCTTAAGGACACATTCCTGAACTCCTAACATAGACCGAAGTTTAGAAAACTTCGTTTCTGTAAGAGACTTGGTGAAGATGTCTGCAACTTGATCATCTGTAGGGAAATAGAGCACTTCAATAACATGATCATGAACAAGATTTCTGATGAAGTGCATGTGTAGCTCAATGTGTTTGCTACGCTGATGTAGAACTGGATCTTTGACAAGCTTGATGGCACTTTGATTGCCGCACCAAAGTGGAGTAGGTTGCTGCTGCTCGAATCCAAACTCTGAAAGGATCTGTCGAAGCCATAAAGCTTCCTGACTGGCATTAACTGCGGCTCAATATTCTGCTTCTGCTGAAGAAAGAGCAAGAGTTTGTTGTTTCTTACAAGCCCAAGTGACAGGTCCAGATCCCAGACTGAAAACATAACCTGCAGTAGACTTTCGATCATCAGGATCGCTGGCCCAATCTGAATCAGTGAAACCAACCAACAAAGGTTTCCCCCCTGTATTGTAATGAATCCCAAACTGAATTGTACCTCGAATATATCGAAGTATTCTTTTTGTTGCTTTCCAGTGACTTTCATGAGGAGTTTGCATATAATGGGAAACACGACCAACGACAAAGGAAAGGTTAGGACGAGAATGATTCAAGTATAAAAGACTACCAAGAAGCTGACCATACAAGGTGGCATCTACTTCAGGGGAAGTACAAGTGGCAGAAAATTTGACTCCAGACTGGAAGGGAGAAGGGGCTGATTTACAATCTTCCATGTGGAAGCGACAAAGAAGGTCACAAGCATACTTAGACTGGGAAAGAAAGATTCCTTCTTTGGTTTGCAAGATTTGGAGACTAAGAAAATAATGCAAATGTCCTAAGTTTGACATTTCAAAATTTTGCTCAAGACTGGATTTCACATAGGTTATAAGTTTAGGGTCACTACCAGTAAGGATAAGACCATCAACATAAAGAACAAGTATGATGAGATGGTTTCCTACTTTCTTGGTATAGACATTGGGGTCAGAATGGCATCTAGAAAAACCAGTGTCAGGGAGAAAGCTATCCATTTTGGCATACCAAGCTCTAGGAGTTTGCTTAAGACCATATAAGGATTTCTTAAGGAGACAAACAAGGCTAGATTTATCCTGAACATATCCAGGAGGTTGTTCCATGTAAATTTTCTCCTGTAAATCACCATGTAAAAAGGAAGACTTGACATCCATTTGATGGACTTCCCAGTTATGTAAGGCGGTAAGGGAAAAACAAGGTAGATGGAATTCATTTTTGTGACAGAAGCAAAGGTTTCATTGTAGTCAATCCCTTCAACTTGGGAAAAAACTTTGGCAACTAACCTTGCCTTAAGTCTTTCAACACTTCCATTTGATGCATACTTAGTTCTGTAGACCCATTTACATCTGACAAGTTTTCTTCCTTTTGGAAGAGTAACAAGATCCCAAGTATCGTTCACCATTAAGGAACGATATTCTTCATCCATAGTTGCATCTCAATCTAGATTTCTTGAAGCTTCTGCAAAAGTTTCTGGATCATGATTCTCGAAAACTTGAGCCAAAAGAGAAGAGGCTCGCTGAAACTGAGAACGTGTTCAACGTTGATCTCTAGGATCACCGACAAGATCACCAACTGCTTCACATGTTGAACGGACCCATCGAGGAAGCATTGGTGCTGGTGCAACTGGAGGAACATGAGCAGGTGGAGGTGGATTTTCATTCTCATTGTCATCATCAGAAACTGGAGTTGGAAACTTGTCAGAGAAGTTGGAAGAAGAAGAAGAAGGCACAATCGCCGAATCAGGCTCGCAGGCCAAAGATGGTACACCCGCCAAGTTAGGCTCGCAGACCAAGAGATTTTCATCAAATTTAACATCTCTTCTAATGATTATATCATGTGAATGGGGCTGAAGAAGTCTATAACCTTTTACATCTTCTGAATATCCAAAAAATATGCACTTTTCACTTTTAGGTTGTAATGCTTTTCGTTTTTCATCCGGAATATGAGCCCATGCTTCACAACCAAACACACGAAAGTGACTTACATCTGGTTTAATTGTACTCCATGCTTCTTTCGGTGTTATACCTTGTAAAACTTTAGTGGGTGTGCGATTAACTATGTAATTTGCACAATTTATGGCCTCAGCCCAATATTGAAGACTTAGTCCCTTAGATTGGATCATACAATTAGCCATTTCTTTTAAAGTGCGGTTCTTTCGTTCATCTACACCATTTTGTTGTGGTGTATATGAAATAGTGTGTTGTTGTTGGATTCCTTGTTCGGTGCAGAAAGTAGTGAACTTGTTGTTAACATATTCTCTTCCATTGTCAGATCTTAACTTAATAATTTGATAACTAGATTGTTTTTCAACAAGGGCCTTGTAGGCCAAGAACATGTTAAATACTTCGCTCTTAAGTTTTAGGAAGTAAACCCAAGTGTGTATAGAGTAGTCATCAATGAAAGTTAAGAAATATTTGAAACCAAAAAGGGAAGAAGATGGAAGAGGGCCACACAAGTCACTATGCACAAGCTCCAAGGGAACTGAGGCGTGCTAAGAGGCACGTTTGTCAAAAATGTCCCGATGGTGTTTTTCGAGTACACAACCGGAAAAAACACCATCCTTGCAAGATATCATCGGAAGACCAGTCACCATATTGTATTTACATAGTTGTTGCAATGAATGATAATTTAAGTGACCAAATTGTTCATGCTAAAGTTTGCTCAAGTTATCACTATGAGCAACAAAAACTGAAGGAAAAGGTGATGACCCAAAGTTGTTAAATTTGTACAATTTGGTAATATCATCAACAGTTCCAGTAGCAAGGACATTTTGAGAATTTTTAAAATCCTTGATTACAACTTGGTGAGGGGTAAACGTCACAGTTTTACCTTCACTCAAATGAGTAATTTGATAGACTAATAACAAATTGCAGGAAATTTTTGGAACACATAGTACATCACTGAAATGACCATTTTCTACTGGAATTGTTCCAGATCCTACAACACTTAGAGATCTATCATCACCAACAAATATTTGTTTGGTGTTACATTCATGCATAGCAGAAAAGATGGCTTGATCCTTAGCCATATGACAAGATGCTCCAGAATCAATGCACCATTCAATTGAAGTAGAAGAAGAAGATGCAGCATAAGAGTAACCACAAGCACAAAGTGCATGTCCATGAAAGGTAGATTCTGAAGACGAATCTAGGCTAATGTGGTGCTTCTTCATTGCTGCTTCCAAGGCTGCCATCTTCTTGAAACACTTAGATTCATCATGATTATCTTTCCCACAAAAATTGCAATGACGTTCATTCGTCTTTCCTTTTGGCTTGGATCCTTTGTCATTTTTTAAAGGAGTTGACTGAGAGGGTTTGAGACCTTTGTTGTTTGACTTATTATTGTGAAAATTCTGTTTCTTGGGAGGCTTGGACTTTTCTTTCTGTTGGGACAATAAGGATTTCCCAGATATATGTGCATTGTTAATTATTCCAAGTTGAATGAGCTTATCTTGCTCTCTAATTAAGGAATCCCAAAATGATTCAAGACTAGACTCTTGATAGCTAGCTGCAGTCAATGATTCTTTCATGGAGTAGAATGTAGATACAAAAACAGAATATGCAGGTTCAAGTTAGGAAAGAATATGATAAATACATTGTTTGTCTTCTTTCTTAATCTTGCATTCTGCACATAAGAGTCTAAGAGTTTTATACTTAGATAAATAGTCTTGAATGCATGGAGAATCATTTGGATTTAAGGAAATCAACTCATTCTCAAGTTGATGACCCCGAATTTTATTGTGTTTACCAAACACAGATTCCAACTTTTCCCAAGCTATATCAGGTTCATTAATTCCAGATACGTGGAATCGCAAATCAGTAGAGATTGACATCCCAATCAATCCATGAGCTTCATCACATCTATTGCCCATTTATTTTTCTTATCATCATCAATGGGTTTTGTTTCTTTCCCTGAGGTTATCCTGAAAATTCCCCTACTTCACAGAACATCCTCCATACGAGATTTCCACGAGAAATAGTTAGAACTTGTAAGTATAATATCACAAGGGGCGGCCATAATGTAAAATAATGACTGAAATAATAAAAACTAACTGTCTGGATACAAAGAGCTCGAAAAAATATGCGGTTTTAAAAAAAACGGCACTGAAAACTGATTCTGGATAATGAAGTTATGCTTGATCAAATAAAATGTTGAAGATGTCCCCAATAGTGACGTGACAGATATTAACTTGACCAACTAAAAAAAGAACCCCCTTCTTCCCAAGATCAACCATGGACAATCATTTTACAATAAAGTTGCTTTTAAGTGAATCACTTTTGTAGAATAAGTGATGTATGTCAAATGGATGTAGCTTGGGTGGTTGGGAGGAATGACTGTTACCCTCCCCATCCACGTTCTACTCTTGTAAGTGACATGATGCTCTTGTGGAGCCCTTTGTAATAAATGTTGTGAATGATGGCTTGACCATACCTTGATTCAGTTTGAATATCAGGTATTGTAATTTTCTGTGGAGTATTCCTCTAACAAATGGTGAAAAACATTTAAAAAAAAAATAAAAAATGAGTGATGTTCACTTTTACAATAATTTTATTTTAAATAGTGCGGCAATAAATTAAAAGACTTAAGTGACTCACTTTTTATTTTATTTTATTTAAGTGAAATACACTTTTACAATAAAGTAACTTGAAAATAGAAATTGCATGCGCTAAAAAGTAGCTTAATAAGACTTGAACTCAAGACCTGTTAAGAAATAAAACAACTTTGGACCAAGTCAGCTAAGTTTAAAAGGTACATAAAATAATGAAAAGACGAAGGGTTTTTTTTTGTTTTTTTTACTCTTCTCTCTCGTTCTCGGTGTTTGCATTTTTTTCTGCAAATGACAAAAAAACGAAAAACAAAAACAAAAAAAACTTTTTCCACACAATGGGGTTAGATCTTAGTTAGCTTACCCGGAAAGTCTACATTTTCAAGTTTTCTCGCTGTTTTTGATTTGCCATGATCGCACAAGGTGCACGGCAAAGAGCATACGTAGCCGAGAAGACAAGAATTTTTTTTTTCATTTCTGTTTCTGATTCGCCGCGATCGCACAAAGTGCACGACAAAGAACATACGTAGCCAAGAAAGGCAATAGTCCGAGACTAAAACAATAAATATCTAATAATAAAATTCATAAAATATGAGAGATTTAAAAAAAATTTGAAACAAATCTGTCACTGTAACATTATACCTTCAGATTTGCTAAAATGGGTGTTTTTGGATCAAATGAAAATGATTTTCGGTGAAAAAAAAACTATTTCCCAATGGAAAAGACGCTTCAAACGCAATGGAACAGCTCCCACAGGCCACAAATGCATAGAAAATCTAGAACCATAAACCCTTTCAAAGTTTCGGCAACACCGGTTCCAGATCTTGATCAAAACCGAAAGCGACTCTTCATAAACGCTCTGATACCATGTTTGGGTACACAGTGTACTCTCAAAAGACCGAATACCTAGAGCAACCACTTCACACAAAAAGATCATAGATCAATACACCGATGTTTGTCACGTGGTTAAAACCATCGAGAAGGAAACAGTCCACGACCCCAGCCAAATAACTACTTGGAGCAATTTATTATGCAAAAGAAAAAGAGTTACATGAGCTTCTCATAATCGATCAACTAGTTAATGACCCTCTATGCTCTTTAAATAGAGATCATAGACCAATTGGGTGTTAAGCCACAGATCAGTGGTAGGTATGATCTAAGAGAAGCTGAACTGTTGGATCACTCTATGTCTAGAACATATCGTGACCATCGGATTAAAATATTTACAAATGCATACTACAGAAATACACTTTTACCTAACGGATATATTACACAAGTTGATCTTAACTAACTCCTAAGTGTCTAAATATCTTAACATGTTGGACACTTGAATATTCTCGGTTGTCCTATCTACATTCATGCGCCAAAAGAGAAGAGGACAAATATGGATCCATCCGGAAAGAAATGAACTTTTATGGTTATAGTGAATCTTCCAAATCCTACATAATTTATGACAAAGACACATTGAAGTCAACAGAGATGTGGTATTCCATGAAGAGGATTCCTTGAAGTGATTTAAAGAACATTAGTGTGATTCATACATGGAGGATCATGAGACTCCCATGATAGAGGATATTGATCCTGGTTCTCTCCATTCATATGTTGAGAGGGAGAAGCCATAAGAGTTCTCAAACTCGATAGCTCCTGAAGAATCAATAGAACTAGTTGAAAGATCTCTTAATGAATGTTACGTCTCCAACCCTTACTCGACGGAGAGGACACGACAACATATATCAACCCGGGAAAACTAAGCCCCCATGAACATAATACATACATACACACACATATATATATATATCATACAAATACATAGATGCATAATAAAATGTACATGATATATACAGCGGAAGCAAATCATTCATTCAACATGTTCATGATAATTTCATAATAATTCATAAGAAAATACGATTACAGAACTTAAACAAACAAGAGTACTTATCTTTGGAGAAGCTTGTCCTGCAACCAGCTATGTCACTGCAACGTTCCACCCAACCATAGGCCAATGTTCTCTTTAATCTCTCAGCAACACTGCCACCCCCGAGTTGGGCATGATTTTCCCCAAAGAATAAGGAACACTAGCAGACTTTCCCCATAGCCAATGATACAATAAAATTTAGTCAAGCCAACACAGTTGGGTTTATCAGACTTACACAGGTAGTGGTTTTCACTTAGCCAAAATTCAAATGAGATACAACCAAACCAACAGGTGGGTTTATGAGGCTACCAATCAAGCCATCCTTCTAGTTCGGTTTATCATGCTGCCAAGGAGGTGGAAAGACAGACTGCTAAGCTAGTGAGCTCAATCTAGAGCTAAGAACACCCACACTGGATCTATCCCGAATTCTAAACACTTACACACCCAACACAAGGAAGCATCCCCTTCTCTGCTACACAGTCCCTCAGGCCATGCATTCCCTTCCAGTGCTATTCAGGGTATGCAAAGAAGAAAACCAATCTTCTAGATTGGTTTGTGAGGTTCTTTCATACACTAGGTTTATCAAGCAAGTCTAGATTCTATTTCCATTCCTTCAATCAATTCAAATGCCAAACATGGATGCACACACAGTGATCTCAGTCCTGGAATTTATAAAAATGAACGTAGCAGACACCAAGGATTACATACACACATAAATTTACGAATTTCTGAACATTGCCGGTGCCAAATCGACTGCTGCAAAATACAAAAACGAAAACGTTGCTGGTATTTCAAATCAAAGATACAAAATCAGATCCAAGACAATTGTCTTCAAGAAAACAACTAGCAGACTGGAGAAAACGTGAAAGAGAACGATTTTGAACAGGAAAACCAAAATCGTGAAAGGAACACATTGTCGAACAGGGGAAATCGTGAAGGGTTTAGACTCATAATCGTTTTTGCTTTCTTGCTGCTGCGTGAATGCCCTAATTGGGTTACCAAAAACGTTTTGTTCAATCCAAATTGTGAGGGAAGGTGAAATGCTATAGCATGAGGGAAAAGTGGTCGTTTTTGGTGTTTTCTTGCCCAAGAAAATTTAAAAACTTTTTTCCAGAATTGGTGCTCTGCCCAATTCGAATTTCTTCCCACTCTTCTAATCCCCCACTCCCTCATCCTTAGGAAAAATCATGCCTCCATCTCATTTAGTTGCGTTGACATAGCCGACTGTGGGTTTTAATTAAAAAAATTGCAATCTAACATGATGCCCAACTTTTTAATGTTTAGCTAGCATAAAAAAATACCATCGGCCCAACTTTAATTGCCGAAACATAACTCTAAATCAATGGTGGGATTTTTCCTAGCTCCACATCATGATTATTTACATCATTTTATTTAAATGCAAACAAGGACAAAACTAGGCTGTTACATTCTCCTCCCCCTTCAACAACACTGTCCTCAGTGCTTTACAACATTGAACAAATATGCTTGCTGGTACTGCCCTCAACAATCCGTAGATTCGAACAAAAATGGATGTGCCAGTCGAATGGCATCCTCCAGCTCCCACATAGTTTCTTTAGGACCGCAATGCTCCCATTGCACCTTCACCTGTCTTATTGCTCGGTTCTGGAGCATTGTGACCTTCCTGGCGAGGATGCACATAGGCTCGATTTGGAACTCCCCCTCTGGTTCCATCTGAATCACATCCCAATTTATTACATGGTTAGGATCATGTATATATTTCTTAAGCAAAGAAACATGAAAAACATTATGAGCTCTAGTGCTAGCAGGAAATGCAAGTCTATATGCAACTGACCCTATTCTTTCAAGCACTTCAAACGACCCACAATATATAGGTGACAACTTGGCACAACTTCCAAGCTTTAAGGAACTCTTATTTTCCATCACTCCGAGGTAAACATGATCCCCAACATTGAACTCTCTGTTCACCCTATGCTTATCTGCATAACTTTTCTGTCTGTCCTGGGCTGCCTTCAAATTCTACCTGATCTTTACAACTTCCTGCTCCATCTCCTTAAGCAATTCTGGACCAAGCACAACCCTGTTCACTGGATTATCCCAAGTCACTGGTGTCCTACACCTTCTGCCATAAAAAGCTTCATATGGACTCATCCTTAAGGACGTTTGATGTCCATTGTTATAAGCAAACTCTATCAGGTGTAAATAATCTTTCCACTTGGTTGGTTTGTCCATCACATACATGCGTAACATGTCTTCTAGGACCTGGTTAAATCTCTCGGCCTGTCCATCGGTCTGAGGATGGTAGGCAGTGCTGAAATTAAACTTTGCACCCAAATCTGCAAACAACCCCTTCCAAAAATTGGAAGTGAACTTGACATCCCTGCTAGAGACTATTTCCTTAGGCAATCCATGTAGTTTGAAAATATCCTTCATGAATATCTTTGCATTATCATCAGTCTTATGCGTAGACTTAACCGGTATAAAATGTGCCTCCTTTGTCAACTTGTCCACCACAACCATGATGGAATCATGTTGTCTCCTTGTCATTGGAAATCCTAGAATAAAATCCATGGAAATAACTTCCCATTTCCATTTTGGTATCGGCAAAGGTTGCAACAAATCTGTCGGGTGTTGATTCTCAACCTTCACCTGCTGAAATTTCATGCACCTTGAAATATATTTAGCCATGTCCTTTTTCATTCCCGGCCAAAAGTACTGCTTTCTAGCTATAGCAATCGTCTTCTGATATCTTGGGTGACCAGAATATGGAGCTTGATGGATCTCATCCATAACAACCCTCCTCAAATCTTCTACATTTGGAATATAAATTCCGTTCTTATAGGTAAGAAGTCAATCTTTTTCCAATTTATATCCCTCATACTTCTTTTCAAGGATTTGCTACTGCAACTTGTCCTTGACTTATGCATACCATTCATCTTCAACAACATGATTAGAAATTTGCTGCCTCAAATCTGATTGGCAAATACTAATGGATGCCACATGCATTTCTTGCACCTTCCTGCTGAGCGCATTGGATACCTTATTCTCTTTTCCCTTTATGTGCTTGATTTCAAAATCAAACTCACATAAATACTCCAACCATCTCATTTTCCTAGCATTCAAAGTAGGATGATCAAACAAATACCTCATACCACAATGGTATGTCCTTAGCTCAAATATTCTGCCCATCAAGTAATGTCTCCAAATCTTGAGAGCATGTACTGTGGCTGCAAACTCTAGATCATGAGTGGCATATTTCTTCTCATGCTCCTACAGCTTTCTTGACTCATAACATATCACGTGGTTGTTCTACATAAGAAATCCTCCAAGTCCTTGACCACATGCATCCGTACATACCACAAAATATTTCTCTGGGTATGCAACTTTTAAGACTGGTGCACTTGTGAGAAGATACTTCAACCACTGGAAACTTTCTTCACACTTAGAAGTCCATTTGAACTTTATCCCCTTCCTTTGTAAATAAGTGATAGCATGTGCAACCTTGGATAATCCTTCAATGAATCTCCGGTAATATCCTGCAAGCCCCATAAAAGATCTTACCTCTCTCACATTCTTTGGAGTAGGCCAATTCTTAATAACTTCAATCTTGTCAGGGTCTACAGATATACCCACCTCTGAAATAATGTGACCCAAGTACTGAATTATATCCCTATATAAATCACACTTGATCAGCTTTGCATACAGCTGATGTTCTCTGAGTAATCGCAATGTTAGTCTCAAATGTTTTTCATACTCTTCTTCATTCTTAGAATAAACAAGAATATCATCAAGGAAAACAAGAATGAATTTTTCCAAATACCTGTTGAAGACACTATTCATAAGGCACATAAATGTTGTCGGTGCATTTGTGAGTCTAAATGGTACGACTACAAACTCATAATATCCTTACCTTGTTCTAAAGGCTGTCTTATGAATGTCTTCATCCTTGATTCTCACATGATGGTAACTAGATCTCAAGTCAATATTGGAAAATACCTTTGCCCCTTTCATTTCATCAAAGAGATCATCAATTCTTGGCAAGGGATATTTGTTCTTCACCGTGACTTTATGCAGCTCCTTGTAATCAATACACAATATGAGTGTACCATCTTTCTTCTTTACAAACGGAACTGGTGCTCCCCAAGGTGACACACTCAGCTTGATATACTTCTTATCCAACAATTCTTGCAGTTGCATCTTCAGTTCTAACATTTCTGGTGTACTCATTTTGTAGGGTGCTCGACACTGGCACTGCTCCTGGCACAAGTTCAATTGTGAAATCTATGTCCCTCTTTGTAGGAAGTCCTGGAACCTCATTAGGAAAAACATCCTTGAAGTCTTGCAACACAGGATATTCTTCCAACCTAGGAGTATCATTCTCTGTTTCCTCCGCAATATGGGCTGCATACAACTGACAACCTTTTCTACAAAACTTCTTTAACTGCATTGCTGAAATCTGCCTCACCGAAATTGCTTTTGGAATGCCTCTTACAACTACTGGATTCCCTTCTTCATCCATGCATTCAAAAGTCTTATTATAACAGTCAAGCTTCACTCGGTGAGCTTTTAACTAATCCATTCCAATGAGAACATCATAGGAACCAAGTGGTAGAACATTCAGATCTACACAAGTGACCAATCCATTCATAGACAATGGACATATCTCCACCACTTCATTCACTTTTCTCTTAGTTCCAGTGGCTAGATGAACTAACCAAGACTTGCTATGCTTTGCTTTCCAAAGAGCACAAACCTCCACTAATCTAGGAGCAATATAACTGTGAGTGAACTAGGGTCAATCAAAATAGAAATAGATTGATGAACAGTCTTACCTGTAACTTCAACCATCGTTGACTGGTGATCTTCCTGGCGGTTTTCCAATGCTGCATATATTCTAGGTATGGCCCTTGCTACTTGTCCCATTGATTCTGCCTCTTGAATATTGTATGCTGGCCTTGCATTCTCATTCTCAAGTGGACAGTACTTGCGCATGTGGGGTCCTCCACATTTCCAACATCGGAGTGGTCCTTTGTTCTGTTGTGGATCTTTTGGCTTGTCTCCCATCACTCTATCTGGATGTTTATCAACTTGTGTTGGTTGCTTCTGTTGATTCCTAAAGTTAGAAGGTTTGAACCCTTTCTTCCTTTGATCAGACTTCTCACTCCTTTTGTCCTTCCATGTTTTCTTATAATCCGGTTTGTTCTTGTTTTGCTCGTAGCAATACTTAGCTTTTCTTATTGCTTCTTCCAGAGTTCTAGGTTCATAGAACTCAATTCGGTCTTTGTAGGACTGAGGAAATCCACTCAGAAAACGCTGGATCTTCACCTTCTCATATTTAATATACTTGACATACTTCAACAGTTCCAAGAACTTGTTTGCATATTCCTCCATGGTTTGCTGTCCCAATCTTAGCTCATGGAACTCTTTAATCTTGTCATCATAGTACCTATCAGAGAGGTACTTCTCTTTGAAATACTTCTGGAACTGCTTCCACACAATCTTCCTTTCATTGATCTTCTTTACTTGTCTAAAATGATCCCACCATATGGATTCTATTCTAGTCAAATTGAAAATGGATACTCTAGCTTTCATATTCCTAGAATAATCTTGGACTTGGAAATATTTCCTCATTCCTAGAAGCCAAGCTTCGGCTTCTTAACTAGTCTTTACCTCACCATTAAAGGTAGGAGGCCTTGCCTTCTTAAATTCATCCCGTGATTGGTTTTGGTAGTGCCTCCTTCTCTGATTCTCACAGGAAGAAGAACTTAAACCTCCAGTGGACCCTTCAGAGTTAGATGACTCACTAGCTGATCTCTTTCTTCTTCTAGCAATGTTCTTACTCCCTTCTGGTTTTTCTGTTCGGTCCTGAGAATTCATCTTTCTCTGAATATATGTCAAACTTTGCAGCATGGATGCATTCAACTGATTCTTCTCCTCCTGAGCCTTAACCAATCTTTCATTATCTGCCCTATAACTCTGCATCTCCGCCATTAGGCTTCTCATGGTGGCTACAAAATCTGGGGGAGTCTCTTGCAATCTTCTCCTATTAGATTCTGTTTCAGCATTTCCAACTTGGACATTTTTTCCCATAGCATCTTCCTCACACTCATTGGGGTTCTGTACATCATCATGCAGGTTGTCGATTCTCACGGCTGAACCAAAACTCACTTTACCCAACTGCACTATTTGGAATGCTGCTTTTGAA
Organism: Pseudotsuga menziesii; assembly: GCA_001517045.1. Taxonomy (NCBI): domain Eukaryota; kingdom Viridiplantae; phylum Streptophyta; class Pinopsida; order Pinales; family Pinaceae; genus Pseudotsuga; species Pseudotsuga menziesii. Next base: position 274,582 of record LPNX010286507.1, on the reverse strand, counting down.
GGTGACTATGATTCTGCAAAATGTGTTAGTAACACAATTTGTTAACTTACGAATTTATAGCATTCTTAGAAATTCACAACTACTTACCTTCATTTTGAAAAATCATACATTGACAACTTTGCCCAAAACACAGAATTTTCTTTCACAAAGAAAGACTGTTTTAAGGGGACAACGGGGGTCAAGGGGGATTGCCCCCTTGTGGGCGGGTTGAGGGTAGCACCCTCATTTTTTTTGTTGTAAATAATTCTATTTCACGCAATCTGGTGCATAAACAGGATGCCATTTTTCATCTTTCTAGCCCTACAGATCTCACTGAAAAACCCGCTGAATGTCTCCGACTCTTCAAAATTTTCACCCCCTGCATCAGAAATTTTTTAGAATTTCACCTACTACAGCGGCTCGATCTTCATCTTCCATTCGGTGTAGCGGCTCCATCTTCTTTTCTCACCCGCCACTTTGTCGGCTTCATCTTCTTTTTCCTTCCACTGTCGCATCGGAAGACTTTTCGAGTTTCATCCGCCGTAGCGGCTCCTTCCTCGTCTTCCATCCGCCGTAGCAGCTCTTTCCTCTACTTCCTTCTGCCGTAGCAACTCTTTCCCCAACTACGGCCCCGATCTTCTTTTTCCCGCTGCCGTTGCGGCTCAAAACTTTGAATTTATTTCTCTGCACATCGACTCTATCTTCAAATTTCTTCCTCCGCATAGCGGCTCTTTCCCCAACTTCCATCTGCAACTGTGGCCCCGATCTTCTTTTTCCTGCCTCCGCCAACACTTAGACAAATTTTGGTATTTTTCCTCTGCGGCAAAAACCTTGGTTTCCATCCACCGTTGGGGTTCGAAGCCCAACTTCCGCCCACTGTTGCGACTCGAAGCATGAATTCCGCCCGCCATTGCGGCTCGGTTCTTGGCTTCCACCCACCGTGAATCGGCGCTTCTCAGCTGACATGGAAGAATTTTCATAGTTATATAAATTTCCAAAAATTTTCGTCGGCTCATCTTACCAGACGCCCGTCGGCTCGACTCACCTGATGTTCGTCGGCTCCTTCCGGGCGACCCAACCGCTACAGCGGCTCAGTCTTTTCTTTTCTTCCACCGCTGCGGCTCAATCAACAAAACTCGCCCGCTGTTTTGGCAAAGAAAGTCGGTCATAGCCGCCGTTGCGGTTCTCTTCAGGTTTCTTAGCTGCCACACAAAGAAGTATTTTCTCCAATATTTAGAAAAATTCATACTTAGAGAAAATTTCAAAAACAATTTTCTGTCTGCCTCTTTTTTCTATCTGAACACAGAGGCTGGTTCTTCATGGCCCATTGAGGCCCAAAGTTGAAACCAGAGCTCTGATACCACACTGTCACGTCCCCAACCCTTACTCAGCGAAGAGGACGCGAAAACATCTATCAACTCGAGCAAACTAAGCCCCCATGAACATAACACACACACACACACACACTGCTGCATGAGGGAAAATTGGTCGTTTTTGGTGTTTTCTTGCCCAAGAAAATTTAAAAAAGTTTTTCTAGAATTGGTGCTCTTCCCAATTCGAATTTCTGCCCACTCTTCTGATCCCCCACTCCCTCATCGTTAGGAAAAATCATGCCCCCATCTCATTTAGTTGCGTTGACATAGCCGGCTGTGGGTTTTAATTAAAAAAAATGCAATCTAACATGATGTCCATCTTTTTAATGTTTAGCTAGCTTAAAAAAAATACAATCGGCCCAACTTTAATTGCCGAAACATAACACTAAATCAATGGTGGGATTTTTCCTAGCTCCACACCATGATTATTTACATCATTTTATTTAAATGCAAACGGGGTCAAAATCGAGGTGTTACAATGAACCTCCTGCTAAAATGAGACTTGCATGGTGCTAAGACATTCTACAAGAGGCATTAAAGCATGGAGTATCTTCATGCACATTCAGAGGGAGAAATAAACCTGAAATATATTAAGGATATGTGGCTCAAATGAGTCACATTAGTGATTCAGAACGTTCCACCTATGAGGAAATTGCTAAGAAACAAGTATGGCAAAATTCCATGGTCGAGGAATACAAATCTATTATGAAGAATGACGTTTGGGAAGTGGTTCCAAAACCTGAAGGGAATTCTATAGTAACTTCTTGGTGGCTTTATAAAATTGAACTTGCTGTAGACGACAGTATTGAAAATTATAAATCTATATTTGTTACCCATGTTTTCTCACATAAATTAGGCATAAAATATGATGAAACATTTTCTCCTATGGCCAGGTACACCACTATTCAAGCTATGATTTCACTTGCTTAAGTTAATGGATGGAACCTTCACTAGATGGATGTGAAGAATGCCTTCCTCAATGGTGAATTTGAGGAAGAGGTATACATACAACAACCTAAGGGGTTTGTAGTTCATGGGAAGGAGTCCCATGTATGAAAACTGAAGAAAGACTTGTATGGGATTAAGCAAGCCCATAGGGATTTGTATTCGAGGATTGATAGCTATTTTCAGAGCCTAGGATTCTCCAAGAGTGAAGATGACCCTAACTTGTACTTCAAGATTGTGAAGAACCAACCTATGATCTTGGTTCTCTATATTGATGACTTGTTCCTTACTAGAGAGGAACATCTGATAGCTTGGTGCAAGAGGGAGCTCACTTTTGATTTCAGAATGAAAGACTTAGGTCTTATGCACTACTTTCTTGGTCTTGAATTTTGGCGAAGGAAAGATGAGATTTTCCTCTCGTAAGGAAAGTATACAAATAATGCGTTGCATAGGTTTGGTATGATGGATTGCAAATCCATGACTACACCAATTGTTTCTAATTTGAAGAAACTACATGAGTTAGATTCCAGATCGGATATAGTGGATCCTACTATGTATAGACAACTCATTGGTTCCTTGATGTACTTGTTACATTCGAGACCTGACATATGTTATGATGTGAGTATCTTGATTTATTTGCTTCTAAGCATGTGCTTAGATACCTTTGAGGTACTATTGCTTATGGACTCAGATATGCCTCCAGTGGAGGAGTTGTGCTACTTGGTTATGCAAACTCTGACTAGGGTGGAAGTATTATGGACCGAAAGAGAACATCTAGATTTTGTTTTAGCTTGGGAAAAACTATGATCTCTTGGTCCAACAGGAAGCAAGGATTTGTATCCCATAGTACTACATAAGAAAAGTATATTACAACTAGTACCACTTGTCAAGAAGCCATGTGGATTGCGAATCTACTTAGTGGGTTGTTCGGGGAGAAGCTTAAGGCTACGATCATTCGCTCTAATAATTAGAGTTGCATTAAGATCTCAGAAAACCTTGTGTTTCATGACAAATTGAAACACATTGAGATGACGTATCACTACATCAGAAACATGGTCCAAAGAGGCATTGTAAGAATTCAGTACATTGCTATTGATGAGCAGATTGCAAATATGTTGACTAAGCCTCTGTGTGTGATGAAGTATAGGTAATTCCGAGACAATCTTGGCATGGCAGAGAATGCCTCTCTTGTTGATAGGGAGTGTTAAAATTACAACATCACGAGTCATTATCCAAGTCAATCTTGTGTGCCAGGACTAGGACTCATGTGTTGAGGTAGTTCCTTAGGGATCTCGAGTTGGACTTAGGAAAATTGGATTAGATTCTTGATTTAGACTCAAGAATGACTAAGCCTTACGTATAAAGTTTAATCCTCATGTTTCGAGGTGAATGCTTTTATATGTCAAAGTGATGATGTTGTACAGTCTTGTTGGACAATATTAGGGACTTGTGTGTCAAGTTGGATCCTCATGTGTAGAGGTAATTATGCTTTGCATGTCGAAGATACATGAATGGTGCGTGATGTATTACTAACCATGGTCACTCGAGATGGATAAGCTATTAAGTATCCTCTAGAGACCGACCATCTCTAGAGTGAATTGCTTTAGCATATGACCACTTGGAACAATAGTAATACAATATGATCACATCATTGGACAAACCTCCTTAGTATAATTGATATGATAGATAAAATAAAGATAACACATATAGACCATGCAGATAATATAAGAGATACATATAAAGATGCATTGAGAATAGAGATAATTCAAATTTCTCATGATAAAGAGTTCAGTGAATTAATGAGAACTCGAATTGTTAAACTCCAAGTAAATATTAACAAATGAATACTTGAGTTAATTAAGGAGTACTTGAGTTGATCATTTTAGTGATGTAATCAAGCAGGATTTCAGTTAAACGAAGTTAACTATGTGTAATTAAAGAAAAATGGGTTAACTAAAGTGATTTACATGATGACACTTTAGTTAAACTAAAATACAACACTTAAGCTGTGGCACTTATGTTGAACTGAAAGACAACACTTGAGTTAGCATCCTAACCAAGTGGTATAACATCTAGTTGGAAGGCGAGTTCATCCTTAAGTCAGAAGATACAATATATAATGTCAAATATGAAAGACATTGTGCAACTATTGTGCAGGATTGATGAGTTCAAGGTGAAGAACATTTACTCAATAAATCCATTCAGTATATTCTACATGATAACACCTTCTGCCATGAAAGCATTCGCTAAATCTTGCATGAGGCCAAAATTTGATTATTAAAGTGTGTGCAGGGCATACAATTGATCATCAAATCCTTCTCTCTTCTCTATTTCTTAGTGATTGCACCTGGGGTGCTTGGTACTTCTCTCTTATATTGCACATGTGGTGCCAAATGTAACCTGTAATTATAAAATAAATTCTCTTCTATCTATCATTGTGTTAAGGTGATTTTCTAGGGTTTTTATCCCTAATTATTTTGTGGGTTTTCCCTAGGGTACAATCTGTGTTATGTGTGATTATGTGTATGATTGTTCAATTGATTTCAAGTACTCAGTAATTCTGCATCTAAAGTTTAAAATATCAAATATCAACAAAATTCAATAGGAAACTCCATTAGGTAAGATTTATTGGTATATGGAACACTACATTTGAGGCTATTATCGATGAGTTGTAATCCCTTCTTCCTCTTATTCTATAAAGGAGAAGAAGGCACACTAGGTTGAATGGTGCAGTGATTGAGTTTGCTCGTGTGTGCATGAGAGAAGCGAATATATTTTGTAATGTTTCTTTGGGTGTGAATGTAAGTGTTAATTCCAAAATCTACACTTAAAATATCAAGTCCTTAATATCAATTAGGTAAAACCTGGTGCTACTTGGGAAGTTACTTATTGTTACCACAACAACCTTCCTCTCACTTTAGGTTGGTTCTTTTCCATCTCAAGTGGGAAATCCTTACTGTTGCTGCTATAAATTTGTTAATGAAGCTAAAATTCAAAATATAGGTCACACAACATAGATATCTATAAGATAAATCATTACAAATAGGTTTCTAAATTAGTGAGCTAGTGTGCCAATTCATTAGGTTGAGTCATAACATAAATACATGGTGCTGAAAGTGAATGACATAGATAATTGAAAGGCCTAGCACTTTCCATGAATCTTGATAGGTATATCAACCTAACTCATATATCAATGAAATATGAGGGTATTTTTAATTGGTGAATAAATCCTAATTCATAACCTTGAATTATCAATGAATCATATAAATGAGAAGAAATAATTATAATAATCAATCAAAGCATCAAATTTAGAACAATTTGATAATGGAAGGTTTGGCCTTCTTTAGTTTGTAATGAACAACAAGGGATGGGCATATGGGTTGCTTATTCTACTCATGTTAGCTTGAGACACTTGGAGGATGAATGGAAAATCCATGTGGACAATATAGACGAATCAATCCCATGACACACTAATAGATTGCAACATCAATACAAGGTTTAGATGTACAGAGAAGGAAAATAAAAGGGAACACCACTCTAGATATTATTTCCAAAACATGAACAATACATTTCTGATAGGGGCAAGCCCCAATGATCCCCCCTCCTTTCGAAGACTTCACTCTTCCTCTCTTATGCTTGTTAATTACATATATATATTTATTTATATTCGAAAAGGTTAAATATGATCACTCCATAACTATACCCATAAGAAAATGACCAATAATGATAAAATGATCAGATTAGAGTTCTTGGAAACAAGTTTTGGGTTTTCCTTGAAGTCCATATTGTCTTTTACCAAATGATCATAGCTTATTTTTAGAGTTGTGAAAAGTGATCCACTAACTCCATTAATTGGTGGATGACCAACACAAGCTTTACATTGAGTAAGTCACCTTGATCACTCCTCAAAACATCGTTTGAATCACTTGTGCCATTATTCCTCGAAATGGAATTTATCCTTAAAATCTCATCTTTTGATGTAGTTGAGATACCATGGATATATAATTGAATAAAAACCATTTATTATCCCCTTAAGACATAACTTATTAACCAAGGTCATCATTCAATGGTCATAGTCATAAAGTGTCCCCACAAAATCTGGCTTTGAATGGCTTTAGGTCCCCTTTGAGTTGTTCTTAATACACAATCTCATATTTGGATTCACCAACCTCACTCTATGATATGTGATGGCCCCCTTCAAATGTTCATGCATTTATTCAACTTGTATCTTCATGGTTCAAAATTTCGAAACGCGTGTTCCTTCAAACTTGAAATGCATATTGTTGCTCTATTGTATGGCATGAACATTTGTGTTGTTCAAAGGAAATGCATGTAGAGTATGAAAGGGAAGAAAAAGACAAAAGGATTACTACCTTATGGAGGATCATATCCCATGGCTAAAATGCCTACCACGGACCTCAGTGGATGTCCTATCCTCTTGAAGTCTGGGAAGATCTTAGGAATTTATTCAAATTAGAGAAATTTTGAACATCATCTTATGTGTTCATTGTGGATCCATATAGGAATTGTGCTCCCTTGCGAGTTGAAATAAATATTAGAATATCCAATCTAAATATCCTCTATAGAAATTCAAAATCAACTATTGCAATCAAAATCTCTATGACATGTTGTTATTTTAAATGATGTCTGATCATTGTAAGTGCGACTATATAGATATGGTAACAGTCTTGTGTTCAATAATGCAACTTGGATGAATGGACATCAAAGGGATAAGCTCAAAGTTTGGACCCTTCACACCTCTAGGCTCTCAGGACACAAAAATTCCATCATGACATAAATGTGTGAATGCATGCATACAATTATTATGAAACCATAGCTAGAACAAAGCACAATTTGTGAAATCATTCATTGCTAATATTCATTTTGAACTTATTATACAAGTACCTATCCTACCTTAACAAAACAATCAATTGTTAAGGATAATCAATATTATCTGTGATCATTTAATTATCTTGTCAAGGACAATAATTTTCCCTTTGTGCTTGATGATGAACCAAATAAAGGATATTGCTAAGTGCAACATTGTTATTTGGCCTCTCTACTGATCCATAATTATACCAATCGATTAGAGAAAACATTAAGGATCCACAATTTTCTTGAACTGTAGAAACCTAGGTAAATCTTACTAATTCTTAAATTTCAAACCATAAAATAGTGGACGATATTTTTATGAAATCATTCATTTTCTATGGGTTTTATATGGTCTTTGGATAATTTTGGCATTTTTTAAAATAAATTTTTTTATCCCATTGAATTTGGGCAAATCAATTTAAAAAAAAAGGAAATGGACAAATCTTTTTTTAAGGAAAAGAAGGTATTGAAAATTATCCTATGGAATAAATTTTGCCCCTAAAATTTTCACTGCAATCGATTCCATCCAAGCTTAGATATGATAATGTCTGTCTATATTCAAACAATTCTTGATAAGACAAACATAATCAACATGAATAGTGATTACTACCATGGTTGACATTTCTCTCCATTAGTTGGTGACCATAGAAATTAGGGAACATATCTTATCTCTTTAGGAAATCGTTACACAACATGGGTCAATTGAGAGTAATGCAATTGAGTAGGCTATATTGGAGTCCCATCGTTCCTTTTGAAACCTTTGAAAATCAACATCCTTTTGTGTATCATTGCTATAAGAACACGGTTGGTCGACAACCCTCGTCATCAAAATATTCGTTTTTGGCTAATTCTTTATGGGTATGCATTATGTCATTACTGTCATTTGAATCCCTTGACCAATATTTGCTACATTTCTTGTCTTTCATCATCACTATGCTTACGGGTCTCTCTTTCATTCATAATAGGATTATGAGATAGAATTGACGTTCTTGTCTTATGATCGCCAAATCGTTTTGATTTTGTAAACAAATCTTTGCCACACAAACCTATAATACTAATACCAAGATCATAATAATAATCATAATTGAGCGGACAAGCAAAATGTATAGAACTTTCCTCGTCAATATTTCTTTCATGTTGCATATGGTTGAACCTACCACTATGTCGATTCTCTTCAGGTCAAAAGATGGTTAATAATACCAACCACTAGAGTGTTGCTTGGATATGCTTGAAAGCACTCAGTTTTAGTGTCATATATATGGTCTCCATCATAATATTTGAAATCATCGTCTTTTTCATGCCTATACATGAAGACATGGTTCCTTGAAATGTTAAAAGGAATAAAAACCCCAATGTCTTGAGACCCAAGGGTTTTCTCTTTACTGCAAGATGCATGACAACTTGTTGTTTACTCTTACACATCATCATTACAACATACCTATCTTTCGTCCATTTTCAAATAAGAAAAATAATTTAGAATGCTCATGAGATCATAAACATTATCACACTTCTTCTCTTCCATCAATTTAGATGATTCACTAGTTGAACATGCGACATCCACAAGCATATGAAATTCTACATTCTTGCATGGTTTAAGAGGAAAAGAATGAGAAGTAAGGGAATCAACATTACTAACATCATCTTTTGATACATCGTCAACATAACATACTAGGTCTTGAACGACATTATGATCTTCTATGTATATTACAAATTATTAATCATAACCTTGATCCATGTATACATCACCCACTAATAAAGAAACCTCTAAAAAGGAAGTGGACATGACAGTGCTAGGAAAACTTTCAAACCACACTTCCTCTTTAATAGTAGGTTCCCAATAACCCTTAAACACTTGGATGATAAAATCAGATGAAGATATCTCTCTAGTCTTAAACAATACCTAATATGATGCCTTAGCTTCATTCTCCAAGGTTCATGCAAACATCTTCGTGGACAATGTTAAAGCACACATACAATTCTTTAAAATACTTAATATGCAACTTAATTGAATCATTAGAACAATGAAATTTTGGAAGCTCCTTCATCCACTCAGTTTGTAACGAACAAAAATGGATTGACATATGGACCGCTTATTCTTCTCATATTAATATCAAACACTCAAAAGATGAATGACAAGTCCATATGGACAATATAAACTAACCAGCCAAATGACCCTCGTAGATTGTAGAATGAATGAAAGACTTACATTTATAGAGAAGAAAAATAAGTGAAGACACAAAAATAAATATTACATTCCAAATCACCATAAACAATACATTGCTAAAAAAAAGGGGAACCCCCTAAGATCCCACTTTATCCCACCTTCTTTATAAGACTTTTCTCTCCCCTTTTATACTTTTTCATTACAAAGATATATTGATTATTTTTAGTCCCTATCGTAGGCAGTGACTATATGTTCAATATTTTCATATTAATTCATATGAATACATTGAATATATGTAATCTAATGTATGCAATACATTGAATATATGTAATGTATAATAAAGTTCAAATATTTTTCTTATTTATCTTTAATTTTTTATTAAAATTTATTGAAATATGATTGGATTGGAAGTCTTGAACTGACTAATTTTATTACTGAACGCTATTAAAAAAATAAAAAAATAAACTAAAATACCATCATACCTTAACTAACTTAATGTACAAATAATTTTCACCTATATGTACAAGAGACACCTTTACAAAAAAACACCTGTCACATATCAATGTACTTCATTGCATTCATTGCATTAACATATACAAGGAGTAACATCTGGACAAAAATCTATGGTTTTCTTAAGATATGTACTATTTCACTTTCCCCTTGTAAAGTGTAGATTAGAAGGATGTAGGGTTAGATTTCATACTTCTTGTACTAATTTTTTTCTTGCAGATAACATTTTTATTTTGTAAGTAAAAGTATTCACATTACATTAAAAACATCGAGAGTCCTTACAGAACAACATTACAAATCCTTTCATCTTCTCATGGCAAAAAATAACACGATCTCTTACTCCATAATCCACGAACCCAAGATCACTTACCCCATTCCCACAAAAAACCAAAATGAAGACACTGACTCGATCCCCATCAACCCAGAGCATGTAGGAGCAAGCATTCACCCCCAAAACCATCCAGAAACAAAATAGGTCCGAATTGGCACCTTGCGACATTACAAGAGACAACAACCAGGCCCATAAGCCTTTACATCTAGACCTTAAGGAGGTCAACAAAAAAGATAAGTAGAAAGAGACTAACAACACAACCCAACCTAGTCCAGCCACTAGTTGACTTACAATAAAATATAAGCAAGGTCTTTCCCACCACCATGATCGGTACCAGTGAAGTCCGATTTCGGGTCTCCTAGGGGAGGGGAAGGCGGGAACTGAAGGCCCAGGCATGAGATGAGGAAATCCACTTTCAATTCCACATGATGGATGACCGCCGAGATGGAGAGCCTCCATTGATCTTGAACATTATCCACCGCTTCAACGTTTTCCCTATACCATGCCTCTCGACCAACTAAATTATTCATAAACCAATACATCGCCACTGTTTCTCATACTGGCTCACACATCCAACTATGTGTCCTGGTTCGAGGATCCATTCCTCGAACTTCTTACACTCCTCACACAATTTTTGATGATCCAGATCCTACTAGAGATTCTTCTTCGTTTCCATTATACGGTTCTGGATATCCAGGGGAAGTTCTAATTCATAGATACGATATTCCCAGAGAGCCTTTTTTGGAGCCCTTGATGCCTGCTCTGGAACCTCCGGCTGATCAAAAATCCTTTTGCATCGACTCTTACCACCTTCTATTTTTATCACACTAGCAAAATTAAGCAAAAATCAGAATTTTTCACAGGGAGCATAAGGGAAACCAAACAGCAAGTTCATATCTCTTGCTTTGCCACCCTGCTTCTAGCTAAATAGCTTCTTCCTTCCATTAGTCATCATTTTCTCACACCAAGCTATTATGCTTCCTTTCCCATCCTCTATCCTTAAACGAATATTTCCATTCCTGAATTTGACATTACCACTTACAGTCTTCATGTCGCTCCATACCTCCAACCACCGTATTGGATTATTAGTATGAACACGCCATATGTTATTAAGGAGGCGCCTGGTCATCACCTAAGGCAAGCGATCTCGAGCACACAAAGCCATGTGCTCGCATGATCTGCCACATGCAGGGTGTCCCATCCCGACAACCACCTGGAGATTTTCCTTATCTTGTGCTTCAGGAAACCTACACCTGTCTCGTTCCATCACATTCGGGATCATGTCCCAATCTGTCTCTCTTACGGTCCTGCTCTTGTCAATGCCCAGGTTTGCCAAGTTGTCCACAACTTTGTTTCCTTTCCTTCTGACATGAGAAAACCTTGCTGCTAACCCATTAATTAGAAGGTTTCGTGGGAGTTCCAACCACCCTTCCAATAGCTACGAAGCCACCACCTTAATGCTCTCGGTGCCACTCTGTAATTTTGTTTCCATGTTGATGAGAATTTGAGAGTCACCTTCCACTAGCACCGGCATCTTGTTGTTTTCCATTACCCATTCCAAACCCTGCAGAAGTCCCTCTATTTCCACCGTGTTGTTGGTCTTCCAGCCGGGGAAACCGTAACCAAAGCCTCGCATGGCACCCCACTGGTCTCGAATAACAAATCCGTAACTGGCCCGACCCGTATTTCCCTTAGACGCCCCATCGAAGTTTAGTTTGGACAAGCCCTCCAGGGTAGGAAGCCATCTATTTAGACTCTACGGGATCCTTGGCTTTTTTGCACTTTCCATCGCCTTAGTCAAAATACCCATGAAGCCCCAGGATTGCAATATATGCTTATCATTTTAGTCATTTTACTAGTAATGCTCTCCTTGACTCTGCTGACCAGACTTTCCCTATCTCGGAAATTTCTTGAGTTGCATTCACGCCATATTTCCCATATGAAAAATAGGGGGAAAATTTCCCAAAGGCGGCTAATATTTTGGTTTTAGAAAAGGTTTTTGGCCAATTCCGTTAGTGTGCTGACAAGGTTATGTCTTAACCTGTCCGAATGACGGAAGATCATTGCCCCACTGTCCCAGAGCGCCGAAGAGAAGTTGCACCAGTATGGTCTAATCATCCCTCATTTTTGTAAGTTTTCTCCTGTTAATTTTTTTTCTTAGCACTAGCCAGCAAAAAATTGAGATCTTGGGCCATACCTTTATCTCCCATAAGTTTCTCTAGATTGGGTACTCCTGGTCCATATCGCTTCGTATCAAAATGTTGTAGGTTTATTTCAAAGAAAAATACCCTTTCTGAGAGTTATAACCCCACCAAAGTTTTTCATTACCCTCATGCCGCTTGATGCTTCAGTTTTCTAGTTCCTCTTCCAAATGGTCAACTTCCTCCCTTGGCCCTAACAGATCCAGCTAGATTCAAGGAGCCCATGAGCAGTGAGAGTTCATAGGTTCTTGGTCCCCCCAAATATCCTTAACCTTAGAAATTCCTCTGGAACTACACTTCGCTTAGATGAGATGGAACTCCCCTCCCCTCCCCAGAGGCAGGAGTTGATGCCATGAATCCCCCTAAACCCTAGCTGTATGACCATTTCAAACTTCCCAAAAACTATGATCCTACAACAAACTTTGCCCTTGCCAGGTCGTGCGCCAAATGTGCCACCCTAGTTTATTTTCTGAGAATTGGATAAGATCTTGACAATCCCATCCTTCCGCATATTTTTCATGCCATAATTTGGCCCAAGGTTCCTAGGTGTGAGTTATAGAGCACCAACACAGTTTGGCCCTAGCCACTATGCTTGCCTTTTCGAATCCCAGAGCCCCAACCACCCTTGAGATTTGGGGGAGCATACTATATCCCATTTGATTAGGGCCCATTTCTGTGGTTCTTGGGCTCCACTCGAAAGAAATTTTCTTTGCATATTTCATATATCCTTCAGAATGGTTTTTGGAGCCATCATGGAAGAAAAAAAATATGTCGACATTGCTTGTAGGACATATTTTACCAGAACTAGATGACCAAGCTATTAATGTTTTATCAAATTTTCTTAGATGATATCTTAAAAAAAATTACTAGAAGATCACTAAAAGAACAACATGCACATAAAACATAAGAACACAAGGACACAAAGATTTTCCTCGGGGAAACCAAAAGGGAGAAAACCCTGCAAAAGCTCCTTAGTATAGATCTCAACCAGAGCAGTGTAAAACCCATACAACTGCTTCTTACTCCTTTCTAGCAGACCGGTTCTTTTCTCTCTTTCAAAACTGCTTGAGTGAGTGAGTACAAATGAAGGGGAGCACCTCCCTATTTATATTCTTCTATTGACTTGACCTCTAACTTGGTGGGGTCGACTTCACTAGATGTCAGGGCCGACTTGTCCAACTGGACATTACAAATATCATTTATTATATTGACACTTGTGTACTAATGACCCGACTTACAATAGGAGGTTTACATTGCATCCTTCAATGACTCTAGCAAGACCAAAGTCATGTCCAATAGGAGGAATACAATACAACTAGAATATCTTTCGAAGTTACATTACTTTAACACTCCCTCTTAACTAGGAAGGTATTTAACTTTTAGCAGCAACTGCTACTATTACGACTGTACAACTGACTGGTGAGACTCTATATGTCATAGGAAGTTTTGGTACAACATCATACATCTTCATCATCAATCTCAACTGGACCTTCTTCTGCAAACATCTTTTCTTCAATCTTCTTCTTGTAATCTTCTAGAACATCTCTTGCAACATCATCATGTGAATGCTAAATCTTCTTCTGGATCATCATCCTTTGCTTCATCTTTTGAGCCATCTTCTATATCATCATTATCTGAACTGCATCATCTGCAGTTTCAGTACGTGAATACTGAATTGTCACCATCTGCATCTTCAGTACGTGAATACTGAGCCATCATCATCTGTAACTTCAATACGTGAATACAGAAACATCATCATCTGCATCAATAGTATGTGAATACTAAAACAATCAACAACATCATTAGCATATTAGTGCTAAAGATCAAATCAACTGTAGTACTAGATCATCATAAACATCAACATCAATATAGAAGTACTGAATCATACATCTCAATCAGTCATTTAAATCAACCATCTCAATAATCAACATATCAATGCTAAACCAATCATCTAAACAGTCATCAATATAACAATACTGAATTACCCATTTCAACATATCAATGATGAACCAATCATCTCAGTAGCCACCAGTATAACAATACTGAGCTAAACAGTCATCGGTATAATAATACTAAGCTACACATCTCAATAATCAACAACCATCACTATAATTATACTCGGCTAACATCTCATCATCTCACCAGTCAATAGTATAGCAATATTGAAACAACCATCCTGCCCTCTAACTATCTTGGAGTAGCATCACGGTGAGTTCTCTGGTACATCCACATGGGCATTTTGTCTAACTTACTAACTCTTTCGAGCCAACAAGTTTAGTTAGATGGATGGATCTTCCTGGGGACCAACAAGCCTTGTCCTGACTTAGAAACCCACTTGCGTTAAACTGATCTAGTCAAACATACTAATCCTCCTAGGATCAACAGGACTCGCTTGACTAACCCTTTCAAGCCAAGTTGTCCTAATTAGACTTACCCTACTCTAGACTGAGCTACTCACCACTGCATCTTTCTTCCATCTACTGTCACTCCCTCTTTCGAGAGAGGTCCTTCCAGACTACACCAAGCTTGTCTCAAAAGTATTCAAACTTTACACGAGCCAGAGGCTTGGTCAACACATCTACCACTTGTTCCTATGTAGGAACATACTTGAGCTTTATAGCTCTTTTCTGAACCATGTCTCGAATGAAGTGATATTAGTTCAATATGTTTTGACTTATCATGAAACACTAGATTTTTTGTCATCTTGATACAACTCTGATTATCACAATGGATATCAGTAATGTCTATCTCTTCATAAAAAAAACTTGCCAACATCTTCCAAACCCATACCGCTTCACTACAAGCTGAATAAGAAGCAATGTATTCTGCTTTTGCTGTGCTAAGTGCAATACCAGGATGCTTTCTACTGAACCAAGAGATCATGCCTGATCCCAAACTAAAACAACAACCTGAGGTGCTCTTTATGTCTTTAGTAATTTCTGCCCAATTTGATTTTGTGAACCCATGTAAACTGATCTCACTGTTTGAGGTATATCTGAGCCCATAATCTAAAGTTCCCTTAGATACCTCATCACATGTTTTGCTCCTATCAGGTGAATGTGCTTGGGATTCACCATATAATGACTTAGTGTGTTTACAACAAAACATATATCAGGTCTTGTATTGGTTAAGTACATTAGTGAACCAATAATCTGTCTGTACATAGTGGCATCTATAGCTTCCGATGTATCTTCATTTAGTAACTTCAAGTTTGTTGTCATCGAAGTAGTCATGGCCTTACAATCTAGCATTCCAAACCTCTTCAGAATTTCTACTGTATATTTTCCTTGGTTTAGGAAGATCTCATCTAGGGATTTCCAAACTTCAATACCTAGAAAGTAGTGCATCATTCCAAGGTCCTTCATCTCAAATTATGCAGTCAGCTTCTTCTTGCATTCATCGATGAGTTTGTCTTCTCCTGTTAGGAATAAATCATCCACATATAAAATTAGTATCATAAGCCCATCATTATCAACCTTATAGTAAAGGTTAGAATCTTCCTTCCTCTTGGTAAAGCTCAAACTCATCAGGAACCCATCTATTCTTCTGTACCATGCTCTGGGTGCTTGTTTTATCCCATATAGTGCTTTCTTGAGTCTGCATACATAAGCTTTCCGATCATCAGTCTCAAAACCTTGCGGTTGTTCGATATATACTTCTTCTTCTATCAAGCCATTTAGAAAAGATGTCTTTATATCCATTTGAAGTAACTTCCATTTATTCTTGGATTCCAAAGCAATAACAGTTCTAATTGAAGTGTACCTAGCTATTGGAGCAAAGGTCTCTTCATAGTCAATTCCTCCCTTTTGGGAGAACCCTCTTGCTACAAATCTTGCCTTGTACTTTTCTATGCTACCATCTGCGGAATGCTTTGTTTTGAAGATCCATTTTGAGGATACCACTGATTTATCTTTTAGACT
The DNA here is from genome assembly GCA_001517045.1 of Pseudotsuga menziesii. Lineage (NCBI taxonomy): Eukaryota > Viridiplantae > Streptophyta > Pinopsida > Pinales > Pinaceae > Pseudotsuga > Pseudotsuga menziesii. The sequence continues at coordinate 258,287 of LPNX010286507.1, read as the reverse complement.
TGGGACAATTTCCCACACATCATTCTTTATTATGGATTGGTATTCCTCGACCATTGCATCAACCCATTACTTTTGTTTTATTGCATCTTCAAAACAAGTTGGTTATTTCTCATCTAGATCACTCATCAAGGCCATATAACTGGGATATGCCTTCGGCTTCTTTCTTTCTCTGGTGGTTCCTTTTGGGATACCAAGTCTTCTTACTTCTTCAATTATATCACGAGCCCATGCAGGATTTCTCTTTCTAGAGATTATTTCATTGGGCACTTCTGCAGGCAACTGAGGTTCAGTCATGTCATGATCCTCATGTATCTAACTTTCTTCTTCATTCCTAACTAGTTTAGGATTTTCTGTAAATTTGATAGTTTCATGTTCTTTATTTTCTCTATCTTTATTCAACTTTCTAAAAGTCGAGTCTTTGTAAAATGTTACATCTCTGCTAAGCTTAATCTGTCGGTATCCTGGGATATATATCCGATAAGCTTTTGATTCACTATATCTGACAAACAATCCCTCATTTCTTGAAGAATCTAGCTTTGTTCTTTTCTCCTTGGTAATGTGAATATACACAGGACAACCAAATATCTTTAGATGACTTACCTCAGGCTTTTCTCCAGATAACATTTCTTCTGGAGTTTTATTCCCAAGGGCACTGTGGGAGATTCTGTTTTGGACATATACTGTTGTTCTGGCTGCTTCTTCCCACAGGTACATTGGTAGATCTTGATCATGTATCATGGATTTTACTGCTTCCATGATATATCTATTCTTTCTCTCTTCCACACCATTTTGTTGAGGATTATAGGGAATGGTGATCTCCCTCTTAATCCTAGATTCCTTGCAGAAATCATTGAAGTCATTTGATGTGAACTGTCCTCCATTATCTGATCTTAAAATCCACTTAATGAAGTTGTTTGTATTGGCCAGCATATATTTGAATAGATAATATCTAAGATCCCTTTTTCTTTGCTGTCACTCTTTGGATAAGGATTCTTAGTATTCTTCCCTTGTGTAAATCCTTTGCATACACCTTCATGTTTGATCTGAATTTCTGGTAGACCAGTCACAACCTTACTTACAATTGGAAGAGCTCTATAATGAACATGAGCAAGCCTTATGTGCCAAAGCTCACATGGATTTATTGTACTGGTTGCTAAGGCTGAATTTGCATGTCCCTTCAATTTGTAGACTTGTCCTTCTTCAATTCCAATTTTTACTGCATCATCTAAGGTCTTTCCTTTTGACCACATGAGTACTTTTCCATCTATGAAGACAAATATGAACCCTCTCTTGTCCAAGGCTGAAATAGACAAGAGGTTCTTCTTTAGTCCAGGGACTTATAGAACATATTTTATCTTCATGGATTTTCCAGAATCCAACTTATAAGATGCTTCTACCATTCCTTTGATGGGATATTGGGAGGCATTTCTAAGTATTACCTTGCGAGGAGAATCCTTTTGTACAAGGCATGATAGTGAGTCCTTGTAACATGTAATGTGCTTGGATGCACCACTATCTATTAACCAGGTTTCATTTCCTGGTGAGATTGATCCTGTTAGGGAAGAGATCAGTACATATTCTTCACTAGATTCTTCATCTTTCTTTGCTTCCTCTTCTACTTCTTGATCACTTTCTTCAGCAGCATGGGCTTGGAATATTTTCATATTTTTATCTCTTTATGCTTTCATGGGATAGTTGATGGCAATGTGTCCTATCTTGTGACAAGTGAATCACTCATAATTTGAGAAGTTTTTCTTGGGTCTTTTGAACCCTTGAGTCTTGTGAGGATGATCATGAATCTTCCTTTTGTACTTGCCTTTGGCATGGGTTGTTAAGGCTTGGTATTCATTATCATTTAGCTTCACTTCTTTGGCTAAGATTATTTATTCTTCTTGGACACATTCTCCCCATAGATTTCTGAATTTGGTTAGTTTCCTTCTTGAGCAGATTCCTCAGATAAAAGATTCCCAATCTCTTGGAAGACCATTTAGGGTGGTCATCACAATTTCTGCTTCTTCTACTATATCTCCAATGGCTTCTAGTCGATCTATGATTTGGGCCACTCTTGAAAAATAAGATTGCATAGTATTTGACTTTTGAGTCTTTACACTTTTGAGGTGATTCCTCTGGGTCATCTTCCTGTTGATGTTTCTACCTTCAAATAGACTGGAGAGGGCATCAAACATTTCTTTTGGAGTTTCCCTTGATGATACTTGAGGAATCAAGTTATCCTGATGGAATCAACTATGATCATTTTTGCTATAATCATGTCCTTCTTATGCTTGGACTTAGCTTCCTCCTCTTCTCGTTCTTTTACTTCCTCCTTCAAAAATTGGTCCAGATCCTTCTCTTGCAGAATGAGCATGATCCTATACTTCCATGCTCTGAATTTTTCAGCTCCTTCAATCTTTTCATCTAGCTTGGTGCTCTTATTCATCTTCAATAGAATGAAAACTTCAAATGGAGCAGGGAGGAAGAGTACTTACTTGAAGAAAATAGTTTCTAGCTAACCTCCTTCTCGATGACCTAGGGTTTGATGTAGAAACCCTAATTTCTCAATTGGAAACCCTAATAGGGTTGACAGGTGGAAAAGATGCGCCTCCCTGAGGCGAGGTAGACTGTAACTTGCTTTTCCTGAGATTGATGATGAAGCCTTAGAAAAAAGAAACCCTAGTTTGTCCTAGCAACAACAACTAGTAAAAAACTGGAACTTCTTGGATTCTAGATCTGTCTTCACAGAAAGATGTGCTCTTCAAGGGAGAGTTGAGGGATCCCTCTTTCCTGGCTGATATGTCGAGGGATTTATTCAGAATGACAAATCCTAGTTGTTCGGTGCCTCCTTTCAGGGTGGCTCTGTTACCGTGTTAATGTTTTATCGAATTTTCTTAGATGATATCTTAAAACATGATTACTAGAAGATCATTGAAAGAACAACATGCACATAAAACATAAGAACACAAGGGTACAAAGATTTTCCTCGGGGAAAGCACAAGGGAGAAAACTCACAAAAAATCCTCAGTATAGATCTCCGCTAGAGCAGTGTAAAACCCACAACTGCTTCTTACTCCTTTCTAGCGCACCAGTTCTTGTTTCTCTTGCAAAACTACTTGAGTGAGTGAGTACAAATGAAGGGTAGCGCCTCCCTATTTTTATTCTTCTGTTGACTTGACCTCTAACTTGGTGGGGTTGACTTCACTAGCTGTCGGGGTTGACTTGTCCAACTGGACATTACAAATAGTATTTATTATATTGACACTTTGGTACTAATGACCCGACTTACAATAGGAGGTTCACATTGCATCCTTCAATGACTCTAACAAGACCAAAATCATCTCCAATAGGAGGAATACAATACAACTAGAACATATTCCGAAGTTACATTACTTTAACACATGCAGGTTTAACGGGCGCAACATCCAATTCCCCAGGCGCTTCTTCATACTATCAAGCAGTTCAGCACCTGATCCCTTTTTGCAATGGAGTTGATTAGGGGGGTGCCAAGGTAATTAGATGGAAGGGAGCTTTCCTGAAATCCTAGGAGTTTCCAGATATTATGTCGAGTAACCATGGGGGTGTTGAAGAAGAAAAATGTGATTTTTGTTCATTCACCTCTAAACCCGAATCTCTACTAAAAATTTCCAGACAATGTTTGAAACTGCTAGCCTCCTGAATTAAGGGATGACCCATTAACATAGTATCATCAAAAAATTGTTGGTGTGTTTGTTTCTCCCCTCCCATGGTCTCCCTTAATCCTCTTATGGTATTTCTTTCTCTTAGGGCCGTAATAGATCTCCCTGTTATCTCCCAAAATAAATTTATTTTCAATAAGTTCACTCATACAATTTATTTTTGATAGGATTGAGATTTCAAGTCATATTATGAAAGATATTGGGATGACTAACAAATTTGGGGTATCTAATGTTCTGTTATTTGACAAATTTGAAATTTTTAGCTTTCGGTGGCTTAGGTGAGATTTTCAATAACTCATTAGCCACCGAAAAGCCTAGCTTTCGACAACTAATATTTTAACACAGGACCATGATTATCCACCGAAATCTTGCTCATCATGTTCTTATTAAAATTTTGGGAAAAGGACTTTCAGTGGCTTATGTGAGTTTTACAACAACTCATTAGCCATTGGAAAGCTTTGGTTTCAACAACTTAGCGAGTGTTTGCAGGAGGACATTAACCACCGAAAGCAAGTGAGATACATTTTTGGAAAGGGAAACTTTCAGTGGCTTGGGTGAACTTTCAAATAGTTCATTAGCCATCGAAAGCCCTACCTTTCGGTAGCTAAACAATGAGATCCGGAAAGACAATAAATCACCGAAAGCTCGTTACGCATGTTCTTTTGGAAATAAATTTTCAGTAGCTTAGGGAGAACGTGGTGGTGGTTCATTAGCCATTGAAAAATCAGCTTTCAGTAGGTAGCAAACAAAACCCTAAACACTCTTAACCATTGAAAAGGATGAAAAATGAAAACGGTTGTCCACCCATCAAAATCAAATTCATCAGCATGAGGCGTGTCATAATTTAGCATGATAAACCACCTAAAAGGTCAGGGAACTACAGTAAAGCATGATTTGATGGCTAAGAAATCATTATTGATCTCAAAAGACCGATGGAAATCTAAACCCTAGCCTGCCCTCCATCTGTCCCACGACTACAACAAACCTCCACGAAACACCAAGTTCACATTAAAATGATTGCTAGGCTATCTATCTCATGGATATCACTAGAATTGACCATCATCTCATTCAAGTACCAATAGAATAGCTATCCCCTCAGAACCAGCGCCATACCTTCAGTACACTCCTCATTTGTTGCATGCATCCTTACTACTCGAGGTCATCTCTGAAAACCAGTCCGCTAACCTCCTCCACATGATTTGAATTTCAATTTTGCAGGCATAGGGAGGAGGACCCGCTCAAAAAACTCAAAACACAGGTTTCCATGGCTAAGCGTGGTTTCAAAGCGGTCTCTAAGCCACTGAAAGCAGACTTTTGGCAGCTAAGACCGAAATTTTAGGGCGCTCTAAGTCATCGAAATTGGTGTTTTACTATGAAAAGGCATCATTTTAAAATGATGATTTTGAGCGACTGGAGAATCATTTTGCAAAACAATCAAAGGTTTTTGTTCCTAACATGTCAGAGAACAATAACCTCTCTCATTTTTCCTACAGGTATTTCATATTGGGAGAATCAAATCCATCTCTGAGCCCTAATTTTTGGATCTCAGAATTTCCCTATTTTACACGTGTTTTGGAAATACATATATGTAGAAAATGGAAAGGAATTTAAAGAAACTAAGAGAGGGTTTTGCTCACAAAAGAATAATGTGAAAAAGAAAATTTCAGGTTATACACAGGTGGCACAGATTTGGAGAACCAAATGCATATCTGAGCCCTAGTTTTTATAAGTTTGGCCAAATTTTTAGGGCAAACGTTGACCTAACAGGGCAGGTTACAACAGAAAAATGAAGAGTTTACTTCACCAACACCTAGGAAAGAGCAGGATGAACAAAGAGCAGAGACCTTCTCAAGCAAACCTAGGTCTCAAATATTAAACAAACTGCTAGAGGAGATACATGAGCTAGAGGTTTTGGACAGGGAGATAAAGAGGAAAAACGACATTTTGACCAAGAGGAATAAGCAGTTGCACAATTAAGTCCTGGAGATGAGAGGGACGTATGTCATGCTAAAAAGGAGAAATCTAAGATACATGAAAGACAACATCAGGCTGTAGTAGGATGATCAGGCTTCTGAGGTTGCAGTTAAATAATTCCAGATCAAACCGTGGCTCTCGTTTTGCACTAGAAAACCTAGCTGAAGTAGTAGTAAGCCTACAGAATCTAGAGGCAATCCAAGAGGCTGCTGAATTTCCAAACATTGGGAAAGCTGAAGAAATACCAGAATATCAACAAAAAAACTGAAAAGGATGAGTTGGGAGGTGAATGACAAAATTTTGCAAAAAACAAGGATTTCGGTGGCTTAGGAGGACGCTGAAGCGCTTCATTAGCCATCGAAAGCAGCACTTTCGACAGCCAATAGACCTGAAATTTTGATTCCTTAACCATCGAAAGTAGAAAAGGTACAGAATCAAATTTTGGCACAAAAGGCCAGTTTTGGGCAAACATAAATATCTCAGGGATGAAGTGTAAAAGTTGAAAGTTGCTTAAGTGCACCATCAAAGGAGGTCTGTTCCATTTTTGGGGATACATCAAAGAGGAGAAGGTCACAAAACCCTACCTATTTTAACCAACATTGGCTCATATATCAGAAGACTAGTTACAACTTTCCTGCAGTACTCACTGCAGTCATCAAAAGGTTCAAAGAGTGAACAAGTGTTAGAGTTAGTTAAACTAGTAGTTAAATTAGGGTTTCTGACCTAATTTTGCAAAAACATTAATTTTATCTATTTTTAGTAAAACAGATCCAATTTTTCAGGATCTGAATATTTTTGTAAAGGCTATAAATCCTAAGACTTATGCTATAGAAAAGGTTTGACTTCAGGGACCTGTAGACCATTACTATTATCAAGCTTTTAATATTGCTCATGACCTAATATAAGCTCTTTTGCTATCATATGTTCACCTTCCATTTCTTGTCTATTCTGTGCTTATGCTTGAATGCGTTATTCAGGTTTATTCATGTTAATTGATGTTTGATAGCTCTCATCCTATTGGCATATTGATGATTTGAATGATAAGTACTTTTCTTGTTATGATTAGCCATTTATATATATCTGTTTTATGTATGAATTTGCCAGCATGATAAGTTCTCCATCTCTGCACCATATTATTAAACCTATGAACATTGGTAGTTAGAAGCCTTATCGTTGATTGAGTTTCATGCATGTCTTGAGAGTGTGAGGTCCTGTAGGTCACATGGCTTGATCCACTTAGAAAACCATAAAAACATTTAAGTTACCAGGCATCCTCGAGCTGTAACCTAGAGGAGTTTCCTGGAGTGATAACAAATTGGCACCGTTGCCGGGGAGAGGAGACTGAAGCTCAGCTTCCCTGGGAGATGACATAGATCCTGCTTTGACGATAGATAAAGTTTGGACACTATTCTAGTTGTAATCATCTATCTGGTGACTCCATTGGAATAAGGTGGCTTCAAGAAGACCAAGTACCATAGCAAATCCTAAAGGGCCACCAGTAACACCTATTTCAGATCCAGAAGAGATTCTAAGAAGAGTTAGGGCTTCACTAAGACAGAACTCCAGAGCTGCAAGGGGAGCTACATCAGGTATTTCTAGAGGTATTTCTGCTGTTATATCAAATAGACCTCCATTTCAATATTCTTCTGCTGGAGCAACTAGTTCTCAAAAGTTTATAAGTAAATCATAAAATTTTAGGGTTGAGGAGTCTTCAAGCATTGTTGCTTGTGAAGATCTCATCCCTGGTGACTCCATGAAGGACGAATTCAGTGGCGACTCCACAATATTAAGATGTCAAAATCATTTGCTGCTCTTTTGGCTCGGAGGTTTGCACCTCTTGACTTCTCTTCCGTTCCCGGTTTCCCACATCCAGTACCTGATATGTCCAAATGGGGAGATTTTTTACTTGTCTTCAAGGAGGAGAAAGAAGACAATCCTGCAGAACACCTCCTCAAGTTTCACGAATGAATGGATATATTACATCAGCAGCATGAAGATGTTCATGTATTAATTATATGGTGATGCACGTCAGTGGTATTTTTCTTTACCTCCTTCCAGCATCTCATCATTGAAAGATTTCCACTGAGCATTCACTGATCACTGTAAAAGGTACTATTCAGATGAGTTTACATTTGATAATTGTTGTGAAGAATATAAGTTGCATTCTCAAGATGAAAAGGTAAATAAAGAAGAATATCTTCCTCAAGAGCTACCTCACCTCTCTTATGATCTTCACGATGAGGTACTTTCCCATAAACATAAATTAGAAAGAAGTAATGAAGAAGCTGAAGGTTCTCTGAATACTATTATTTCTGATTTCCATAAATCTGAAGAGTTAATCTCTTTAATTATGAACCATGAGGATCATTTTTCTGTTGGTCAAAAGCCAATAGAAATCAGTAAGAGTTATCCACAATTTTCAGTTTTACAGATTAGGGGAAACAACAGCAGACAGGAGGAGATAAATTTACAGAGATCATCAACTAATAAAGAAGAACAACAAGAAAATTGTTTTTCTCCTTATGTACCTTTCATTTTAAATTTTGATGGAAAGTCTGCTGATGATGAAGAAGAAGATTTTAAGTTTTGTGAGGATTTGTCCACTTCTAGAATTTATTTTAGTTCTACTTTTCAGCAAAGAGATAATTAGAGACATATGCATGCTGTGGTTAATTATAGCTATGAAGAGTATGCTGTAATAGGGGACACCTCTCATTGTGATCGAGATATTAATGATATTCAGAATGTTAGCCATAATATAGATGCTTTTGACTTTGTACCAAATGCATCTGTTGACTTAGGGTATCAAGAAGATCAGGTTGTCCCCTTTGAAAACCAGAAAGATAATGAATAGATTGAAGGAACAACATGTAACAAATTTGGGTCTGTTGCAAATACTAAAGGTAGCCCTCAGTTTTCCGATTTGCAGACAAAGGAAGAGTGCAACAGATATGAGGAGGAAGATGATGATCTGGAAAGTACAGAACAATAGGGCATAACTCATCCTTTCCAGTCAGAGGTTGAGCAATCTACAGTTAACGTGGAGATCACTGAAAGCAGCCAGCAACAGCATTTCATTCAGTTGGAACACCAGCATAGAGAGGTATTCCTTTATGGTTTTTATGACCCTGTTGCTGACTATCTGGAACTTATAAGCATCGTAGATATCAATATATTTTTGTCAGATGATAGTTGGTTCCGTCACCATTTGAAACTACATTGCTGCATGCTAGGGTTTCATTTATTTTTCGGGTCAAGATCAAGGATAAGTTTAGCAGAGCAACTTCTGACATGGCTTCATCAGAAGCATGATGTCACTTGATAAGAATACTCTACTAATTAGAATTAGGAGTAGGAATAGATAGGAAAATAAGCTCTTAATATGAGTAGCTAGGTCATTTTCAGTTGTTTTCATGAATAAAGCAAAGTGGGCTACAGGCAAGTTGCAACGAATCAGTTATAAAAGATAAATGACTCCATGCCCAATGGAACACTAGAAGATAGCTTTAATTATTCTTTTTCAGGAAATGCATTTTGGTCTGTGGTTCTTGGGACCTCACAGGGAGATTCCCATCCCCAAGTAGGAGCTAGATTTTATGTCCCAAAATAAATTTATTTTCAATAAGTTCACTCATACAATTTATTTTTGATAGGATGAAGATTTCAAGTCATATTATGAAAGATATTGGGATGACTACCAAATTTGGGGTATCTGATGTTCTGTTATTTAACAAATTTGAAATTTTTAGCTTTCGGTGGCTTAGGCGAGATTTTTAATAACTCATTAGCCACTGAAAAGCCTAGCTTTTGGAAGCTAATAGTTTAACGCAGGACCATGATTATCCACCGAAATCTTACTCATCAAGTTCTTATTAAAATTATGGGAAAATGACTTTCGGTGGCTTAGGTGAGTTTTCCAACAACTCATTAGTCATCGAAAAGGTTTGGTTTCAGCAGCTTAGCGAGTGTTTACAGGAGGACATTAACCACCGAAATCAAGTGAGATACGTTTTTGGAAAGGGAAAATTTCGGTGGCTTGGGTGAACTTTCAAATAGTTCATTAGCCACCTAAAGCCCTGCCTTTCGACAGCTAAACAATGACATCCGGAAAGACAATAAATCACTGAAAGCTCGTTACGCATGTTCTTTTGGAAAGAAAGTTTCAGTGGCTTGGGGCGAACATGGTGGCGGTTCATTAGCCATCGAAAGATCAACTTTTGGCAGCTAGAAAAGAAAACCCTAAATACTCTTAACCACCGAAAAGGACGAAAAGAGAAAACAACTGTCTGCCCATCAAAATCAAATTCATCAGCATGAGGCGTGTCATAATTTAGCATGATTAACCACCTAAAAGGTCAGGGAACTGCAGTAAAGCATGAGTTGATGGCTAGGAATTTGTTATTGGTATCAAAAGACTAATGGAAATCTAAATTTCCTAGCCTACCCTCCATCTGTCCCACGACTACAGTAAACCTCCACGAAACACCAAGTTCACAATAAAATGATTGCTAGGCTGTCTATCTCGTTGATATCACCAGAATTCACCATCATCTCATTCAAGTACCAATCAAATAGTTAACCCCTCAGAATCAGTTCCATACCTTCAGTACACTCCTCATTTGTTGCATGCATCCTTACTACTCGAGGTCATCTCTGAAAACTAGTCAGCTAACCTCCTCCACATGATTTGAGTTTCAATTTTGCAGGCACAGAGAGGAGGACCCACTCAAAAAACTCAAAAAACAAGTTTCCATGGATAAGTGTGGTTTCAAATCAGTCTCTAAGCCACCGAAAGCAGACTTTCGACAGCTAAGACCGAAATTTCAGGGCGCTCTAAGCCACCGAAATTGGCGTTTTACTATGAAAAGGCATCATTTTAAAATGGTGATTCTGAGCGACTGGAGAATCATTTTACAAAACTCTTGGAGGTTGTTGTTCCTAACATGTCAGAGAACAATAACCTCTCTCATATTTCCTACAGGTATTTCATATTGGGAGAATTGAATCCATCTCTGAGCCCTAATTTTTGGATCTCAGAATTTCCCTGTTTTACACGTGTTTTTGAAATACAGATATCTAGAAAATGGAAACGAATTTCAAGAAATTGAGAGAGGTGTTTGCTAAAAAAAACCAATATACAAAAACCTTTTTCAGTTTATACACAGGTGTCGCATATTTGGAGAACCAAATGCATCTATGAGCCCCAGTTTTCATCAGTTTGGCCAAATTTTTAGGGCAAAAGTTGACCTAACAGGGCAGGTTACAGCAGAAAAATGAAGAGTTTACTTCACCAAAACCTGGGAAAGAGCAGGATGAACAAAGAGCAGAGACCTCCTCAAGCAAGCCTAGGTCTCAAAGAGTAAAGAAACTGCTAGAGGAGATACATGAACTAGAGGTTTTGGATAGGTAGATAAAGAGGAATAATGACATTTTGACCAAGAGGGATAAACAATTGCACAATTCAGTCCTGGAGATGAGAGGGACGTATGTCATGCTAAAAAGTAGAAATCTAAGATACATAAAATACAATATCAGGCTGTAGCAGGATGATCAAGCTTCTGAGGCTGCAGTTAAATAATTCCAGATCAAACCCTAGCTCTCGTTTTGCACTAGAAACCCTGGTTGAAGTAGCATTAAGCCTATAGAATCCAGAGGCAATCCAAGAGGCTGCTGCCTTTCCAAACATTGGGCGAGCTGAAGAAATACCAGAATATCAACAACAAAACTGAAAAGGATGAGTTGGGAGGTGAATGACAAAATTTTGCAAAAAACAGGGCTTTCGGTGGCTTAAGCGGACGCTGAAGCGGTTCATTAGCCGTCGAAAGTAGCGCTTTCAACAGCTAACAGACCCGAAATTTTGATTCCTTAACCACCGAAAGCAGAAAAGGCACAGAATCAAATTTTGGCACAAAAGGCCAGTTTTGGGCAAATATAAATATCTCATTGATAAAGTGTAAGAGCTGAAAGTTGCTGAAGTGCACCATCAAAGGAGATCTGTTCAAGTTTTGGGGATACATCAAAGAGGAGAAGGTCATAAAACCCTACCTATTTTAACCAACAGTGGCTCATCCATCAGAAGACCAGTTATAACTTTCCTCCAGTAATCACTGTAGTCATCAAAAGGTTCAAAGAGTGAACAAGTGTTAGAGTTAGTTAAACTAGTAGTTAAATTAGGGTTTCTGACCTAATTTTGTAAAAAAAAATTAATTTTATCTATTTTTAGTAAAACAGATCCAATTTTTCAGGATCTAAATATTTTTGTAAAGGCTATAAATCTTAAGACTTATGCTATATAAAAGGTTCGACTTCAGGTACCTGTAGACCATTACTATTATCAAGCTTCTCATATTTCTCATGACCTAGTATAATCTCTTTTGCTATCATATGTTCAGCTTCCATTTCTTGTCTATTTTGTGCTTATGCTCGAATGTGTTATTCAGGTTTATTCATGTTAATTGATGTCTAATAGCTCTCATCCTATTGGCATATTGATGATTTGAATGATAAGTACTTTCCTTGTTATGATTATCCATTTATATATATTTGTTTTATGTATGAATCTACCAGCATGATAAGTTCTCCATCTCTGAACCATATTATCAAACCTTTGAACAGTGGTAGTTAGAAGCCTTATCCCTGATTGAGTTTCATGCATGTATTGAGAGTGTGAGGTCCTGTAGGTCACCTGACTTGATCCACTTAGAAAACCATAAAAACATTTCAGTTACCAGGCATCCTCAAGCTGCAACCTAGAGGAGTTTCCTGGAGTGATAACACTCCCCAACCCTTCAGCCATGGGAATGAACAAAAAGGATGATAAGGGATCCCCCTGTCTTAAGCTTCTTCAGGATTCAATGACTCAAAAGGGAACCCCATTCACAAGGATGGAGAAAAAATCTAAAGAAATCAGATTCATAACCCAGTTAATCCAGTTCCGATTAAAAGCAAAAGATTCAAGCATTTTCTTGTTAAATTTCCAATTTAATTTGTCATAAGATTTTGCAATATCCAATTTGACCATCATACCCGGGCATTTTTAATTTTTAGAGAGTGCAAAATTTCGTGTACCAGAATAATCCCACCTGAAATCTGTCTTCCTTCCACAAAACCCGATTGCTTTGGGGATATAAGAGCTGGCAGAATGGGTTTTAGTCTGTTTGCTATGAATTTAGTAGTAATTTTTTAGATGACATTGCACAAACTTATAGGCCTAAATTTGTCCAGGGTATTTGCTCCTTCACATTTGGGAATTAAGGTAAGAAAGGTGGCATTCAACGCACACAGAATTCAGCCCGAAGTCCTGGAATCCTCAACTATTCTCCAAATAACCATTTTTTCCATCTCCCATATGTGATGAATAAAATTGACTGTAAAACCATCCGGGCCTGGGGAGGTCCATTCCTTCATTTGAAAAACTGCTTCCTACACCTCTTTTAGAGTAATAGATTTCATCAGTAGCTAGTTTTGTTCATTTGAGGCCAGAGTCGGGACGACTCTGGTAATTGCTTCTATATCCTCCAAACGATTCCTCCTAGGGTCTCTTAAAATATTCGAGAAGTGGGAATTTAAGCAAGCTTCATTGCATTCCCTCATCTTCGCCCTTTCCCCCCTTGCATTTTTTAGTGCAAAGATCTTGTTTTGAAATATGTTCTGGATGAATGAATGGTGAAAAAACTTTTTGTTTTTCTCCCCTTGTTTGAGCCATCGAATTGTATACTTTTGACGTCACAAAGTTTCCTCCTGTTTCTCCCTTTCTTCCAGCTTAGCTTCCAAAATTCGATCCTCCTCTTTCAAGGCTAGAGAATATTCTTCATTTGTCCCAATTTCCTGGATCTCATGGAGACAGAATTCCAGCTGTTTATTTTTTAAGAAGATATTCCCAAACTCCTCTATGTTCCACTTTTTGATCGTAGCTTTCAGACCCTTCAGATTTTGCTAGAAATTGTACATACTGTGCTCCTGACCTTTCTGCAATTCTCCCCACCAGGATTTCATCTTTTCTTTGAAGTTTAGATTCTCCAACCAAAATTGTTCAAAATGGAACGCATTCTTAAATTGAGACCCTAACCCACTCCACATAAGTTCAATTAGCTAGTGGTTAGACCCCAACCCCAGATGAGTTGCACTGTGGATCTCATTTCCCAAGTCTATTATTGATTTTGAGACTAAAAACTGATCAAATCTAGATGCTATGTGACGATCCCCTGATCTCTTATTGTTCCAGGTGAACCAACCTTCCCCCAGAATAATGCCTACCAGACCAAGGACCTCTATGGTTTCCCTAAAAGATCACATTTCTCCTCCAATCTGCATCTTCCTCCCTTTTTTTCCTCCAAGGATGTGATTAGGTTGAAATCACCTCCCACCACCTAGTGGGAGTTAGGAAATCTCTCCATCAAATGTCTGAGAGAGTTAAGGAAATCCCATTTGGCCCCTGCCCCTTGAGGGTTGTACACATTCGTCAACATCCCCTTGATGGGAAAACCCACAACCATGAAATCTACTGTAAGAGAGTACCAAGATCCTTGAAACCCACTTAGGCTAACCCGGGAAGGATCCCAAAGGATACCCAAACCTCTATAAAAAACTCTTCCATCTATCACCATACTTTCACATATTTCCCAGATTCTGCCCTTAAGCTCATGGATTGGATCTACTAGACACTTCGTTTCTTGCAAGAAGACAATAGATGGATTTGTCTTCTTAATCTTTTTACTCAGAATTTTGATCTTTCTCGAGATATTTAAGCCTCTAATGCTCCAAGAGAGGAGCTTCATTGGGGAAACTTACAACCCTAGGGAAGATTTGATTGTCGGGTATTGGCCTGACTCGACCAACCTCGTTCCTACTTCCACAACCCTTTGTTTGTTTGTTTTTTGGCTTGTCTTCCTCCCCTGCTCCTCAGATTTATTTTTTGTTTCTTTGTGAGATCCCGATCTGATACCCAACAAATTATAGGCTCTGTTTTTCAAAATAGCTTCCTTGAGGAGGATAACTTGTTCTTAGGGGGCATACCCTTTCTCTTTCTCTGTGCAGTATTTTCAATCCCTTCTAGATCCAATTCCCCCATATCCATATCCTTTGCTTCCTCCTCAGATTCCTACCCCCTACATTCATCTCTTTTATTTTTTTCGAGATTTGACTCTTTTAAAGGATTCTGATCAAGCTCCCCATCCCCTGGATTGGGGACCTCATTCGTGGTGCTCAATTTTTTCATGATATCCTCCTCCTGATTTTCTAGTACTCCAAAAGTGTTTGAGGTAACAATTTTCTTATGTATTTATTGATTTTCCGGCTTCGAACTTCCTCTCTTCTTGGATGAGACTTTTGTAAACCCCTTATCAACACAATATCTTTCCTTCTCCGACTTCATTTTATGTTCATTAATTGGGAATTACCTAAATAAGTGACTGTATTCATGACATCTACGACAACGGAAAGAAATTTGTTCATATATGAGGGTTTGCGTCCAGTCCTCATATTCCCATGTCATCCTAATTGCTTCCTCCAGTTCCTTAGATAGGTCCATATATGGACAAATTCGAGCATAGGCAGTGTAACACCGAATCTTTATTTGCTCAGAGATCTTGATGAATTTCCCTAAGCAGTTTCCCAGGTCTTCCAATATTTTTGAATCCCAAAACTCACTGGGAAGAGAGTACAACTTGATCAAGACTGGGGCCACTCTCATATCCTCCCGTTCATGGCAGAACTTTTCTTTCCAAGGGCACAAGAACAAACCTGTAGAATAATAGAAATAAGGGCCCCCCATCTAAGGTACAGTCCTATCCTCCATACCGATAAAAGAGATCGCGAAAAACCCCTTTGAGCCCAAATGGATATCAAAATGCCCCTTCAGTTTCCAGGTAGAATTGATCCACCATATCAGGGCTTTCTCCAATGGTTGCATGCCTATGCATTTTCCAATTAGGGCATGATTCGACATATACTGGACCGGATCTCTCAGTTTAGAATACCTACCACCATGGATGGAATCATGGCTTCTTTCAGCATGCATTGCCCTGGTTTTCTACCCTTTCCTACGATACCCTATATCTGACTTTCATATAGGTTTATTGGTATCTCACCAATTTTCATTCCCTCTGCTTCTAGGGGTTGGGAGGTCGAGACACCTCCCCCTTCGTCCTCCACCATCGTCCATCAAAACCTCACCCACCTGCAAAAATGACGTAAACACGTTCCTCCTCGCTCCCGGAATTAGCATCACTATCCAAAAACCATTCTTGAAGATAACATTAATGGTACAGTGGAATATCAATAGGAAGGAGGTGCTATTATTTTATTAGATTTCTCTGCAATCGTGATGGCCTTAGGGTGTTATGTTGTGTAGTAATGTAGCACAATACTTCAAAGTGGTTAAATTTGTTTATGTTCGTAGGGAAATAGACCTGGTTGCATACTGACTTGTCAACCTAGCACCATCAAAAAAGGATTCATGATCATCTAACGTCGACTCTGCAACAAAGACATATGGGGATTGGAAAAAGGCACTCTATGCACATCTAGGAGATGAGGTGGAATATAATAGCATCCACACATCGAGTAATCAAATTTAAACCCATAGGAGAGGAATCACATAATTGTTACCTCATTTTTTCTACAGGAATATGTTAATCTAAGCTGGTATGAACACTGGCTCCATTTGTAGTCGTAATTTTGAATATATGGCCTCTTTAAAATCAACTTGGATAGGTGCATTCAAAAAGACATTTTTTAAATTATGTAATCCTTTTTAAATTTTGTAATATTGGAATCAATAGTTTTTGGAGAATCTGTGTAGGGTATTTCTCTTACCATTTAATGTATTGCAAAACAAAAATGGAATGGAGAACGCCTTTTGCAACATCCATAGCTAGTCCTTTCTCCATTTCACCCAAAGGGACAAGGATGGTTGCTCACCATGTTTGGTTTCAATGGTAATTTATAAGTTTGTAACAATAACAAAAGGAGGAGTCTACTTCCAGGTACTAATTGCTCTTTGCTTCCTCTCCTTCATCTCTTTTACTATGCGCTGAAGTACTAATTTATCTCACCTTCCTCTACTTCATCTCTTTTACTATGTGCTTTAGTGACTGTGTTACAACAATAAAATAATAAATAAATAGGTAACCATTAGTAATAGTAATTAATAATATTAAATATGGTTTATGAAGAGAAGTGTCTCTTCAATATTCGATGGCCAAGCCATATTTAAGGCGGTCATATCCATTGTAATCAACCATCCATTTATATATTAATAATTTATTCAATCATATTAAGATGGAATATCTTCCTCCATAACCCGGATATGGGCTAGCTAATTACACTAGGATACAATGTAACATTGGTATCAGAGTGGATTCACTCCTCCTACTCTAATTTCGTATTCGGCTCATCGACTCCTAATCTTCCCCGTTGCTCCATTTCCTCTCCGTCGTAACCACATTTCCCAATATCTTCCACCATCCTCCCCTCTTTTCCAGTCGCCCACTTCTGCACCACCTCCACCTGCAAATCAGGTCCATATCCCTGGCCATGTCTATCCCTCCCTCCTACCAACTTCGTATCTCCATTTCTCTGCTGCAGTCCCTGTGTCCACCTTTCCATGAATCCAAATTCATTCCCCATGATCACATTACACTCTTCTCCTTTACGCCTATGCAACCACTCCTTCACGCCTGTGCAACCCCCTCCACTCTCCTACGTGTTCTCTCCAGTTCCACTCCCCATTCACCCTCCATCACTTCCATCTTCTCCTGCGTAGACCCACACGCCAAGCTATCCATTCCCTCACACCCCTACATAGTTACAAACCCATGCTCCTCTCCACTGTTCTCTCCTCCCTATCCTGCACACTCCCTAAGCTACCACTCCCTCCCATAGCACCCATTCCCTTCTGCTCCCTCCCTATGCTCATCCACCCTTTTATTTCCTTCTCTCCTCCATTACCTGCACACTCTCCAAGCTCCACGCCCCTCCCCATGTCTGTTCCTATCATCGCACTCTCCATGCTGGCCTTCCCTCCACTTCCTGTGCACTCTCACGCCAGCACGCCCTCCGCTCCACTTCCACCAGCCACCCCTGCACCTGCACGCCTCCGAACTGCGTGCCTGCAAACATTCCCACCTACATGCTCTCTCCTCTACTTGTCGCCCTTGCTGTTGTACTCCAACACTTCCATCACTATTGTTCCATGACTGTACATTGCTACTCTTCAACCTTAAAATGTTTAATAAAAAAGAAATTTAAATATTATATAATTTGTATTATATAAATATTTATTTTTTTATTAAATTTTAAAATCTCAAAAGGAAATTAAGAATACAAATATTTAAATATAATTTTATATTTATTATTTTTATTTTGAATCCTACTCAATAATCCTAATAATAATTGTTATTATAAATTATTATTAGTTCATCAAATCTATCAAAGACTTTAACTGTCTTTAACTCTCCATAAGGAAAAAATAGTGTCCAAATACACACCTCCACATACAAGGATGAAAACCATGGTAGAAATAAAATTCCAAATCGAAAAATTGGAGAAGGACATCAAGGCTTTCGTCGACAACCAAAAAATCTTGAAGGAAGAAATGAAAAATATAAATGCAACACTTAAGAAAGAAATCAAAGATGAAGTTGTTCTAGTATTATAAAGAAGATTTGATGACACACTAGACATCATGAATGATAAACAAAAAGAGTAAGATGACAAGATGAGCACGATGACACAAAATGTAAGCACGATGGCACAAAACCTGAGTGTCATGACACAAAACCAGAATACAATAATGGAAGTGTTAGAAAAATTAAGGTCTAGTACAAACCAGATCAACAACTCAGATATGTTGGACTAGTATGTCAACGAAAATGAGAGCAAGAAAGTCAATCAAGACAATAAACAAGACAAGGAGACAAAATATCTTAGGGATGACCAAAATAACAATAATATAATTGATAAAAAAAATGGGCTCGACCAAGGTCGTAATAAGAGTCAAGCCAGTGTTGTTGATAATATCAATGACAATGAATACAATGACAAAGATAGATCCTATAGTATGCAAAGGAATTCAAGTCAAAGAAATTAGATATTTTAGATTCATCTTCTAACTTAACTGTTCTATCGCCTTGGAGAAACCTAAATGTAACACTATTTGGAAATTTTGAGTGTGAGAATCTTTAGGAGATGACACTTCTCGAGTTAACTCATAAGGATAATAAAATGGAAACGTTACGTGATGACATCTTAAGTATCGTGAGATAATCGATTTCTAAAACAAAGCCTAATTGGGTCAGTTATAAAAATATTCCTCGTATTCATGTACATGGAAAATGTGACTACAATAATAAACAAAATGAAGTACAAATTCAAGTTACAAGTGAAGGAAAATTGACGAACTATTGCGTAAAAACCAATCACATACCTAATACAAGTACTAAAACAAAAGACATACAGGAAGTAATGACGTTGTTTTAACACAAAACGAGAATGAAAAGACGATAACAATTCCTAAGGGGAAGACAATGTTATAACAATAAAATAGCAAATAAATAGGTAACCATTAGTAATAGCAATTAATAATATCAAATATAGTTTATGAAGAAAAGTGTCTCTTCAATATTTGATGGCCAAGCCATATTTAAGAAGGCCATGGTCCATATCCATTGTAATGAATCATCCATTTATATATTAATCACTTATTCAATCATATTATGTAAATTAGACATCTTCCTCTATAACCCAAATACAGGCTAAACTGATTACACTAGGGTAGGGATGAAATTCGGAAATTATTTTTGTTGTTTTTCATTGGAAATGTTTGTATTTGAGATATATCATTACATTTACTCATAACCTTATGATAAATTTAAATTGTTCGTGCTTTGACATTCTTAAATTTTGGTATGGAAATGTTTGTATTTGAAATGTATCGTTACTTTTCCCAATAACCTTCTAAAGAATTTAAATTGTTCGTGCTCTGAGATTCTTAAATTTGGTTATGAGCACATACGCATTTCCTATATAAGAATTCATCTACTGATAAATTTAAATTGTTCGTGTTTTGACATTCTTAAAATGTGGTATAATATATTTATGTCGTCATGTGTTTTCTTTATAAGAATTCATTCTCAGACATTATTTTGAAATTCGTCGTCTCCGACATCAATAAAAAGTTTCCATACATTGCATTTACTATGTGTTCCAGCCAGTGTCGTGTTCAGGAAGCGAAGCTGTGCATGCGCTGACATACCTCTAAAAATGCATACACGCAGTTCGTGGCTTGAAACTAGAAAACAATAACACTTAAACTAATCCGAACAACAATCAAGCTACAGCATCCTCGTCCATTCCGTTGGATAATTCAAAGAATTTAAATCAGCATCAATCGAGCTAGGGTTTGGCTAAGCAACATCCTCATCCATTGCGCTGCGCTGGATAATTCAGAGAATTTAAAGCAAAGTAAACACAAACATCCACTTCAGAGCCTGTAAGAAACCCCCCTATTCTTAATCTCATTTTTAATTTGAAGTTCACATTTTCTGATCCCAGGGATTCGATCCCGTGACGTCGTTACAGTCAGAGCATAAGTTTTTCCAACTTTAGAGTTGGACCTAAACAGAATCGAGGCCAAATCCCTAGCACAAGCCAAAATATTATGCCACAATAGATCCATAAAATGGTCTACAATTTTTCTTCCTTTCGTGCCCTGGGAATTTTGTTTTCTTCATTTTTTTAACTATTTGTGTTTGTAGATTCACGATTTTGACATAGTGAGAGATGGTGAAGGGAAATGCCAGGAATTTTGTTTTCTTCATTTTTTTAACTATTTGTGTTTGTAGATTCACGATTTTGACATAATACCAATCACAATATATTATGCTTAACAAAATTGCTTATGACTAATGATTCACTAGCCATCTCACCTGCAAATATGGGCCCCTTGTGGTGCCTAATGTATTCAAACCAATTGTATTGCTACTGGATTTGGATGGAAGCACTTATCAAAAAAAAATTCAAAACATGGAAGACTGGAATGGATTGGCCTAAGTAATTAGCATTATCAGATTTAGTAGAGCGAGTTCAGTTTGGGGTATGTTTACCCGAAAGGGCTTTCTTGAGTAGAAATTTGCAGCTCTTGTTATTGTGTCGAGAGGCACTCTCCATCCCGGTATGGGGGAGATCTTGTCACGTTTGTATGCGACGCTTTAATAAAATAATAATACAATTTATACCCAACATGTCGGCCTACACATTTTATTATTGCGTCGAGAGGCGTTCTACAGCCCAGTATGGGGGAGATCTTGTAACGTGATGTAACATGATGTAATGTTAGTAACGTTTGTAACATGTCGGCAAAAAAAATAGTGATAGTGAATATCATGGGAGAGATCTTGTAACGTGATGTAACGTTTGTAACATGTCGGCAAAAAAAATAGTGATAGTGAATATTATGGGAGAGATCTTGTAACATGATGTAACGTTTGTAATATTGAAGTAACTAATGTAAAGGTAGTAAATATTTTGTCGGCCTAATAATGTAAGGTTGTAATGTTTCCTTTGAAATACACTCGCTATATTAATACACCAAAACAACAAAAATATTATAGAAAAAAAAAATAATTATTCTCAAACAGCTATTCGAGACGAGGAATCTGATCAAGCAACCATTCAAAACAAAGAATCTGATTAGGTAATCTAATATCACGATATTCATATTGATTCATGGCAAAAAAAAAGTCTCAAATATTCGAATGATTTTTCAGATTATTTCTAAAAGCTGACCTGCACGTATGTCCCTTGCATATTTTCATAAGCTTTTTAAAGTTGTTTATTTGATTTTATTAAATTAGTACAAAAGATATTGACCCAAAAACTTAAATAGATGAATACAGAGTATACAGCTATCTCTATTATGTTTTAAGTATCTAATATTTTTAAAAGATAATTAAAATGTGTTTTTTAATTTTAATTTTTAAATATATAGAAGGTTAAACAATATCAGATATCTTGATGCTGATTAAGCTTTCCAAATGCAAACTAATATCACGATATTCATATTGATTCATGGCAAAAAAGTCTCAAATATTCGAATTGGTAAGACAAGATTTTTCAGAGAGCCTGAGAGTTGCGACATGTATACGCTATAAAAGATTATTTCTAAAAGCTGACCTGCATGTATGTCCCTTGCAATCGCAGTTCTTGGTTTTCTTCAAATCTGCACCAACAAATGCAACAGTGCTCTTCCTTTTCTCTTTCTCCCTGTTTCTGTGTGTACCTGAAAGATCTCAAACTCCCTAATTCTGTAGAGGAGAGGCCGCGTGATCTATAGTCTCTGATACTGCATCTCAACCTGTATACCAACTGTTGGAAAAAGACTCGAAGAGAACAACGAAAGTCTTCACGAAATAGCAACAACACGAAGCTGGGAATTATAAATGTAAGTAGTAGAATTGCTGCGTAATCAAATATAGATATAACTACACTAAGAAACGGTCTCAGATCCATTGTTCTTGAAAATTACGATTGCGCTTTCACCTCATCCTCCTCCCACGCTGCATCCCTACTCCACTGCGTCCTCCCCCTGCGTAAGCCTACACCTCCCCTCCTCCTCCTCCTCCACCGCGTCCTCCTCCCCTCCACTGTCCTCCTCTCCTCCTCCCACTGCGCGTCCTCCCACCGCGCGTGCTCCCCTCCTCCACCGCGTCCTCCTCTCCTCCTCTCACGCCGCACGCCTCCTCCACCGTGTCCTCCTCCCCTGCCACCGCCGCCTGCACCTGCAAAATTCAATGTTAAAATGTAATATTATATTTTAATATTACATTCAATTTTAAAATTTAAAATATTAAAATTCAATGTTAATATTTAAAAAATTAATATTACATTTTAAATTTAATTTAATATTTAGATTAATTTTAATTAATATTTATATTAAATTTAAATTTAGGTATGTCACACGTATATATAAAAACTCTTTGCCATGCATAATAGGAACTGCTTGTGGTATAGTGGTGAGGGTGTTGGATAATGGGTGTGTGGTGCAAGGTTCAATTCTCCTAGATCAACTTTTTGTCTTAAAAAATATTAAATTTAAGTATGTCACAAGTATATATAAAAATTCTTTGCCATGCATAATAGGAACTACTGATGGTATACTAGTAAGGGTGTTCGGATAATGGGTGTGAGGTCCAAGGTTCAATCCTCCTAGATCATCTTTTTGTCTTGAAAATATATAGAATTTAGTAATTTAGAATTTCATGTAAAGTGAGTTGTATACTTGCATAATTTTCAATGTATGGTTTTTTTATTACATTTTTTTCAGTGTAGTTGTTACTCCAACGATGTATTGCTTTTAGTTTATATTTCTTAGATGCATAAATGTCAGCATATATGTTAATGCTTGACATTTTTTATATAGTGTCTAAACTAGAAATGGAAGGTGTGCATGCGGAAGACGCTATGAGAGAAACAGACAAATGAAGCAAATCTTATGAATGACAACAAAACAATGAGAAGAACGAAGAAAACAAAACGCAGATCAACAAAAAGGATTTTGAAAAAGACAGTTGGACGCAAAGAAAATGGAACAATGATCGACAAAGAGCATATTGAGAGAGACAGGAGAAGCAATCATAAGAGCAACGAAATAATCGAAATGCATGAAATGACCAATTGACAGCAGAAGTGACAGCAGCAGAACAACAAATAAATCAAAATGTACGGAATGACGAGAGGACAGGAGAAATGACAGCAACAAAAGAAGAAGAACGAAAAAAACAACACGCAACTTGACAAAAAAAATCTCGAAAAACAAAGTTAGACGAATTGACAACACAAGAACGAGAAGAACAAAGAAAACAGAACAATGATCGACAAATAGGATATCGAGAGAGACAGATGAAGCAATCAGAAGAGCAAAGAAATAATCGAAATGTACGAAATGACGAAATGACAGCAGCAGAACAAAAAATAAATCCAAATGTACGAAATGACGAGAGGATAGGCGAAATGTAAGCAGCAAAAGAAGAAGAACGAAAAAAACAACACGTAGCTCGACAAAAAGAATCTTGAAAAAGAAAGTTAGATGAATTGACAGCACAAGAATGAGAAGAACTAAGAAAACGAAACACTGATCGACAAAAAGCGTATCGAGAGAGAAATTTGAAGCGATTGGATGAACAAAAAATTGATTTCCAGAACAACAAATAAATCAAAATGTAGAACAACAAATACAACATTCAATCAGTATAACAATAAAACCAATTGCGACAGATGCTCAAGCGGTTCCAAATAATAATATGGTCTCACATAAGGAGATTGAAATTGACGATAATATATCGATACCATCTGAAGAAATGTATACTAGACATCGCAAATTTCGTGAACGAATTGATCAATTTGCAGAAGTGCAAATGTGTCATGTATGCCAGGAGTCACATGCTAGAGTACACATACATAATACAAGTACAGGTCCAATGTGCTTGCGATGTCTGAGAGAGGGATCTAATCACAGATTCTCAGTTGCGAACCACATGGATCCAGGATTTCAACCGCATGTCCTTCAAGATCTCACACAAGTTGAAGAGATATTGATAGCACGTGCAAGTCCAATTTTGTAGGTGATGCATTCAATTAGTGGACAATACAAATATTGAAGACACACCATTAGTTTTCCGCAAGAGATTAAAGATGTTGCTAAGACATTGCCATGACATATTAACAACTTGGACTTAATGGTCGTTGTGAAAAAAAAAGGACGACAAGGATCTAGTTATGATTTCACTGTTAGAAAACAAAAAGTTATGAATGCATTATTATATAAGATTCAGAATTATCCATATTATCGAGATGTTCGAGTTGATTATGACGCAGTAGAAGAGTTACTTGAAAATGCAACAGATATCTCACATATGCTTAATTCTATTATGCTTCCCGATATTGACAACGAAACAGAATTTGCAATGTTTGAAGGGATACTAGGAGTTGATGACATGTTAGATGGTTTAGAAACAACTTGTTTTGCATCAAGGATTTCAAGTGCACCACGAGAGATAGAAATTATTAGAGCATGGGAAAATAATCCTAATCCAGATGAAAATAACGCAAATGAGGAATCGATTGATGTGCATAACTGGCCTGGCATTGGCTCATCTACGATTAACGAGTATAACACTGTTGGATTATTTGATATGGTATTTCCAGCATTGTTCCCTAAAGGAGAGGCTGATTGGTTACAACTGCGAATGCAAAATGTCCATCTACATGAGTATGCAAAACATCTTCTCAGATATCGTGATAACAGATTTGGAAGGCACCCTCACTTCAGATATTTTTTACTAAATATCATAATGAGACATCGTGCTCAAGCTTCATCAACAGTTATTGTCAAAAAGAATATTAGTAAACTACCCACAACAATGGAAGAGTTATGACAACATTTACAAAATCTTCCAGATTCAAGATTGGGAGAAAGATTATTGAGATTTGGAATGGTATTAAGAGGCACGCGTGCATATTGGAGCAAGTGTCGTCAAGAGTTATCTGACTTGATTCAATAGATAGGCTGTCCGACAATATTCTTCACACTAAGTGCAACGGATATGCAGTGGCCTGATTTGCATAAATTAATGCCAGGCACAAGTCCTACAGATCCACGTGAAGTGAGGAAATGGCGATGTCAAAATGTAATTGATAATCCTCACACCGTGGCACATTATATGCACTTGAGACATACAATGTTTCTAGAAGAGGTTTTCGAACATTTTCATCAAGATACAGATTATTGGAGTTGCTACGAATGGAAACATTGTGGATCTCCTCATGTCCATGGGTTTCTTTGGTTAAAAAATGCTCCCAACATCGACACTCTAAATTGGGATGATCCTAGAGAAGTTATATCTGCAAAAAAGTATTTCGACAAATGTGTGCATGCAATAGATCCATGTGAGGGACATCAATGAAATATTCAAATTGGAGATAATGTAGATGATCATCCTTGTGTAAAAGGCACATAACCAATATTTCAATCGGATCCAATGACTGATTATGAATAACTTCTTAACTGTGTTGAGCGTCATATTACCTGCAATGAGAAAAGTTGTCTTCGAAAGAAAGGAGGAAAATTGGTATGTTGGTACCACGCACCATGGGATCTATGTGACCAGTCAAAACTTTAAATTGATGAACAAGGAGAAAAAAAGTATGAACCTAGATGAAATGATGATAGAGTGAATACACACAATCGTGAAACACTAATGATGTCGAGGGATAATATATATTGGCAGCTTGTACTTTCCAAGCGCGTCGTTACTAATTACATAGCCAAATACGCTGCTAAATTAGAAAAGGGATCTGAAACCTTCCACAATATGTTGATGCAGGTCTCTTCTATCCAAAATCTGAACGAACCAGCAACACGTGCATATAAAATTTTGTTGTGTGAATCCATTGTTGATAGGGACATTGGTGCATAGGAGACATGCCATATGCTTCTATAGCTTCCTCTTTCAGAATGTAGCCGTTGTTTTGTGGTTCTAAATGTTGGTATGAAGGTTTTCAAACAAGTACAAGTTGAAACATATAATGCTGACAATGATAATTCTCTGATTGATGCATATACTAAGCAACCAGAGAATATGGAGCAACTTACATTGATAGATGTTGCAAAATATTGGTCATATGACAAACGTCGACAGGGGGAAAAATGGTTACCACGAAGTAATGCATCTATTGTACGTGTGTTTCCTAGATTTAGCTTTATTCCTGATCGAAAAGATGAAAAATTTGTCGAATTCTGTTGGTTCGAGTTGGTTTTGTACAAGACATTTCGTGACTTTCGAAGAGATATAGGCCACACATATAATGAAATTTAACAGAATTGGAAAAAATTGCAATATATACCTTGGCATGTTGATTGCAAACCTGTGCCTACAGATGCTCGAGTTGAATCTGACGAAGAAGAAGAACATCCAAATCCACAAAGAGATTCCAGGTAGCATGAATGGGAGATCATATGTGAATTATATAAAAATCAATTTATAAATTATAATGAGTTTGAGATGCTTGGAAATAGGGATCTTGATCTTATGAATGATTGGAACACTGCTTTTGTAGATGAAGAGACCTCCAATTGTGCAATTCATTTCATCTCTAATATGTGAAAATTGAAAACAATTTCTACTAATCAACATGCAAAGTATTACTCAATTGATAGTTTGGGGGATAAGCAAAGAATAGCATACAATGTTATCCTTGAACATTATAGAACGTGTGTTGATCCACTACGCATGATAATCCAAGGAACTGCAGGTACCAGAAAGTCATATTTGATTGGAGCCATAAAAAATACGCTTAAAAATCTCTCGCATCTAGGGAAAAGTCCATTACTTCTTCTAGCTCCTACAGGGGTGGAAGCTTTCAACATATCCGCAAGAATAGTTCATTCTGCACTTCATATACCGATTAAAGAAATTAATCCTTTACAAGGACCGAGTTTAATTAACATACAAGAAGAGTTGAGGAATGTTAAATATATTTTGATCGATGAAATGAGTTTTATTGGAAAAAATATATTAATCAAAATAGATTCAAGACTTTGCCAAGCCTTCCCAAAAAATGCTAATATACCTTTGTTCAGGTACACAGGGTACTCCCAAAAGACCGAACACCTTGAGCAACCGCTTCACACAAATAGATCATAGATCAACACACCAATGTTTGTCACGTGGTTAAAACCCTCGAGAGGGAAACAATACATGGCCCCAACCAAATAACTATTTGGAGCAATTTATTATGCAAAAGAAAGAAAGTTACATGAGCTTCTCATAATCGATCAACTAACCAAGGACCCTCCATGCTCTTTAAATAGAGATCATGGACCAATCAGGTGTTAAGCCATGGATCAATGGTAGGTATGATCTAAGAGAAGTTGAACCGTCAGATCACTCTATGTCCAGAACATATCGTGACCGTCGGATTAGAATATTTACAAATGGATACTAATGCATACTAAAGAAACACACTTTTACCTAACAGATATATTACACAAGTTGATCTTAACTAACTCCTAAGTGTCTAAATATCATAACATCCCCCCTTAAGAACAACTTGGGATAGGATTAAAGGATTTACAAAAGTGACACTATTAGGTAAGGAAGGAGGCCTTAGAGCCTATCCCCCCTTAAGGACACATTCGTGAACTCCTAACATAGACCAAAGTTTAGAAAACTTCACTTCTGTAAGAGACTTGGTGAAGATGTCTGCAACTTGATCATCTGTAGGGCAATAGAGCACTTCAATAACACGATTATGAACAAGATTTCTGATGAAGTGCATGTGCAGATCAATGTGTTTTCTGC
>LPNX010286507.1:204681-228306 GCA_001517045.1 Pseudotsuga menziesii | reverse complement strand
TTCTTCCAGTGTTATACCTTGTAAAACTTTAGTGGGTGTGCGATTAACTATGTAATTTGCACAATTTATGGCCTCAGCCCAATATTGAAGACTTAGTCCTTTAGGTTGGATCATACAATTAACCATTTCTTTTAAAGTGCGGTTCTTTCGTTCAGCTACACCATTCTGTTGTGGTGTATATGGAACAACATGTTTTTGTTGGATTCCTTGTTCAGTACAAAAAGTAGTGAACTTGTTGTTAACATATTCTCCTCCATTGTCAGATCTTAACTTAATAATTTGATGACCAGATTGTTTTTCAACAAGGGCCTTGTAGGCCAAGAACATGTTAAATACTTCGCTCTTAAGTTTTAGGAAGTAAACCCAAGTGCGTATGGAGTAGTCATCAATGAAAGTTAAGAAATATTTGAAACCATAAAATGATGTAGATGGAAGAGGGCCACACAAGTCACTATGCACAAGCTCCAAGGGAACCTAGGCGTGCCAAGAGGCACGTTTGTCAAAACTGTCTAGATGAGGTTTTCCGAGTACATAATCAGAACAAACACCATTCTTGCAAGATACCATCAGAAGACCAGTCACCATATTGTCTTAACATAGTTGTTTCATTGAGCGATAATATAAGTGACCAAATTGCTCATGCCAAAGTTTGCTCAAGTTATCACTATGAGCAACAAAAACTGAAGGAAAAGGTGATGACCCAAAGTTGTTAAATTTGTACAACCTAGTAATATCATCAACAGTTCCAGTAGCAAGGACATTTTGAGGATTTTTAAAATCCTTGATTACAACTTTGTGAGGTGTAAACGTCATAGTTTTACCTTCACCCGAATGAGTAATTTGATAGACTGATAACAAATTGCAGGAAATTTTTGGAACACATAGTACATCACTGAAATGACCATTTTCTACTAGAACTGTTCCAGATCCTACAACACTTGGAGATCTATCATCGCCAACAAATATTTGCTTGGTGTTACAGTCATGCATAGTAGAAAAGATGGCTTGATCCTTAGCCATATTATAAGATGCTCCAGAATCAATGAGCCATTCAATTGAAGTAGAAGAAGAAGATGCAGTGTAAGAGTAACTAGAAGCACAAAGTGCATGTCCATGAGAGGTAGATTCTGAAGACGAATCTAGGCTGATGTGGTGCTTCTTCATTGCTGCTTCCAAGGATGCCATCTTCTTGAAACACTTAGATTCATCATGATTATCTTTCCCACAAAAATTGCAATGACGCTCAATCTTCTTTCCTTTTGGCTTGGATCTTTTGTCATTTTTTAAAGAAGGAGCCGACTGAGAGGGTTTGGGACCCTTATTGTTTGGCTTATTATTGCAAAAATTCTGTTTCTTGAGAGGCTTGGACTTTTCTTGCTGTTGGGACAATAAGGCTTTCCCAGATGTATCTGCATTGTTAATTATTCCAAGATGAAAGAGCTTATCTTGCTCTCTAATTAAGGAATGAAAAAAGGATTCAAGACTAGGCTCTTGATAGCTAGATCCAGTCAAGGATTCTTTCATGGAGCAGAATGTAGATACAAAAATAGAAAATGCAGGTCCAAGTTTGGAAAGAATATGATAAATACATTGTTTGTCTTCTTTCTTAATCTTGCATTCTGCACATAAGAGTCTAAGAGTTTTATACTTAGATAAATAGTCTTGAATGCATGAAAAATCATTTGGATTCAAGGAAATCAACTCATTCTCAAGTTGATAACCCTGAATTTCATTATGTTTACCAAACACAGATTCCAACTTTTCCCAAGCTTGATCAGGTTCATCAATTCCAGATACGTGGAATCGCAAATTAGTAGAGATTGACATCCCAATCAATCCACGAGCTTCATCACATCTATTTTCCCATTTGATTTTCTTATTATTATCAGTGGGTTCTGTTTCTTTCCCTGAGGTTATTCTGAAAAGTACCCTACTTCGCAGAA
Organism: Pseudotsuga menziesii; assembly: GCA_001517045.1. Lineage (NCBI taxonomy): Eukaryota > Viridiplantae > Streptophyta > Pinopsida > Pinales > Pinaceae > Pseudotsuga > Pseudotsuga menziesii. The sequence continues at coordinate 226,363 of LPNX010286507.1, read as the reverse complement.
CATCCTCCATACAAGATTTCCATGAGAAATAGTCAGAACTTGTACGTATAATATCACAAGGGGTGGCCATACTTTAAATTAATGGCTGAAAAAAACAGAAACTAACTGTTTGGATGCAAATAGCTCGAAAAAATATGCAGTTATAAAAACAACGACACTGAAAACTGATTCTGGATGATGAAGTTATGCTTGATCAAAGAAAATGTTGAAGATGTCCTCAATAGTGACGTGGCAGATATTAACTTAACCAACTAAAAAAAAAAACCCCCTCTTCCCAAGATCAACCTTTGACAATGAATTTATAATAAAGTTGCTTTTAAGTGAATCACTTTTGTAGAATAAGTAATGTTCACTTTTACAATAATGTTACTTTTAAATAGTGCGACAATAAATTAAAAGACTTAAGTGACTCATTTTTTATTTTATTTTATTTATGTGAGATGCACTTTTACAATAAAGTAACTTGAAAATAGAAATTGCATGCATTAAAAAGTAGCTTAATAAGACTTGAACTCAAGACATATTGAGGAATAAAGCAACTTTGGACTAAGTGAGCTAAGTTTAAAAGGTACGTAAAAGAATGGAAAGAGGAAGAGTTTTTTTTTGGGGTACTCTTCTCTCTCATTTTTCGTGCTTATCTTTTTTTTCCTGCAAATCACAAAAAAAACGAAAAACAAAAACAAATTTTTTTTTTCCCACACAATAGGGTTAGATCTTGGTTATCTTACCCGAAAAGTCTACGTTTTCAAGTTTTCTCGCTGTTTCTGATTTGCCGTGATCACATAAGGTGCATGGCAAAGAGCATACGTAGCTGAGAAGATAAGAAAAAAAAGCTTTCCATTACTGTTTCTGATTCATCGCGATCACGTAAGGTGCACGACAAAGAGAATACGCAGCGAGGGAAGGAAACATTTCGAGACTAAAACAATAAAGATCTAATAATAAAACTGATAAAATATGAGAGATTTAAAAAAATAAAAAATCTATCAGTGTAACATTATATGTTCAGATTTGCCGAAATGGGTGTTTCTGGAACAACCAGAAACAATTTTCTATGAAACGAAAACTATTTCCAAATGGAAATGGCGCTCCGGACGCAAATGAAATAGCTCCCACAGGCCACAAATGCACAGAAAATCCAGTACCTGAAACCATTTCAAAGTTTCGACAACACGGGTTTCAGATCTTGATTAAAACCAAAAGTGGCTCTTCATAAATGCTCTGATACCATGTTCGGGGACACAAGGTACTCCCAAAAGACCAAACAGCTTGAGCAACCGCTTCACACAAATAGATCACAGATCAACACACCGATGTTTGTCACGTGGTTAAAAACCTCAAGAGGGAAATAGTCCACGACCCCAGCCAAATAGCTACTTGGAGAAATTTATTATGCAAAATAAAGAAAGTTAAATGAGCTTCTCATAATCGATCAACTAGCCAAGGACCCTCCATGCTCTTTAAATAGAGATCATGGACCAATCGGGTGTTAAGCCATGGATCAATGGTAGGTATGATCTAAGAGAAGTTGAACCGTCAGATCACTCTATGTCTAGAACATATCGTGATCGTTGGATTAGAATATTTACAAATGCATACTAATGCATACTAAAGAAACACACTTTTACCTAACGGATATATTACACAAGTTGATCTTAACTAACTCCTAAGTGTTTAAATATCCTAACAATATTTTGGTGGAAGATCAATTATATTGGTCGGTGATTTGGGACAATTGCCACCTATCATGGATAAGCCTGTATATGCATTGGAAGGTATTGCAAAAGAATTGTGGAGCACATTCACAACAATTGTGACCCTCGATACTGTGTTTCGACAAAATAGACAAAGCAATGAACACATATCTTTTCGTAATTTGTTAATGAATATTAGAGATGCAGTTCCAACAATAGAGGATTGGAAATTACTTATGACTCGTACAGATACTTCCGTACATGCAACAATGAAAAAGTCCTTCGATAAGGTGATACATTTGTTTGCGACAAATGATGATGTAAACTGTCATAACAAGCGTTTATTAAGAAGCCTAAGCTGTCCCATTGCGATCAATATTGCTACATCTATAAGAAGAAACTATTCTATGGAAGGAGATGAAGAAGGGTTGGAACTTGAATTACTTATAGCCATAGGAGAAAGGGTAATGCTCACATCAAACCTCTGGATTGATGCAGGACTCGTTAATGGTGCTCTTGGAGTTATAGAACAAATTGTATATAACCCAGGAAGTTCGCCTCCAGAACCAACGATGTATGTTTTAATTAAATTTGATAATTATGTGGGGGTATCATGGGATGAATCGTTTCCTCAAGTTGTTCCTATTACATCTATCGAAAGAGGTAATAAAAAACAACTTCCATTGAAACTCGCTTGGGGTTTAACAATCCATAAGTCACAAGGATTGACATTGGAGAGAGCTGCTATTAATATTGGAAAGTAAGAGAGGCAGGGTATGGCATTTACAGTAATATCTCGAGTTAAAGATTTGGCAGGTCTACGATTTTAACCTCCATTCTGATATGATCGATATGAGAAGATGTCAAAAATACTAGGAGTGAAGATAAGAGAAGATGAAGAAGATAGATTAAGAATGATCACGATGTGAACCATATTCTCATTTATTTAATCCTTACCAAATTATTGTCTTTATTTTCCATTTTAACAATTTACTCAATCTTTAATACTTATTACGTACATTATGATAATCTTCATAATTCTATCTGTATTTTCAAGTTAACCTGTTCCTTACAATGTTGATCAAACTCCAGTTTTGTGTCACCGCCCACGATTGGAACCAGCCTATATCCAAATCCTAGGCTCTATCAAGTGCCGAGAGGGATCAAATCTCCTGAGGTGCAAACCTCTTCTCAGGTATTGCACTCAAGGAGATTTTCGAGGAGAGGTTTGCACCTCGGGAGATTTGATCCCTCTCGGCACTTGATAGAGCCTAGGATTTGGATCTAGGCTGGTTAATTTTAATTTTTTCTAAGCCGACATGTTGGGTATAAAATGTATTATTATTTTATGAAAGTGTCACGTACAAACGTGACAACTTCTCTCCCATACTCGACTGGAGAGTGCCTCTCAGCGTAACAATAATAATAATAAATAATTTTTTTAATTATCTGCCAAAAACAATGTCGGCCAGAAAAACAACCCAATATTGGGGATATGTTGTAATGTTCCTACCTAACAAAATAATAATAAATTAATTAATTAATTATCCGCAAAAAAATGTTGAAACAATGAGGTCTCCTAAACAACCCATGGTTTTATTGTACATGGTTTAATAGGGTCTTGCAAATGGTTTTAAAACCATATGTAAGACATCCTAAACAACACATGGTTTAGGAGGGCCTTGCAAATCATTTTAAAACCATGTCCAAGGCCTCCTAAACAACCCATGGTTTAGGAGGGCCTTGCACATGGTTTTAAAACCATGAATGAGGTAGATGTTTTGAATAATAATATACTTTAATTTATGCAATAAGTGAGAATCATATTAACATTATCCTTGATCCTTACTTGAAGTTATATTTAAGATAGTATTAAAATGTATGTAATCTCGAGGTTTGAAACAATTTAATGTTTGCATTTAGGATAGTATTGCAAGGTTTTAAATAAGGGTTTTTAAATCACATTTTTTCCACATATGTTTTAAATAAGATTTTTTTAATTATAATTTCAAATATAGTCAAATTGAAAAGTCTCATATTTGAAAATATATGGAACTTGAGTAACACGACTTGATTAACATTTGATTAACATGTAAATTAAGTTTTTTTTCATAGATTTCAATGTATAGTGTACTAATATTAATGCATAAATTAGTAGCTACATTGATTGGTTCTAATGGTGTATTAATACCTCGAGAGTTTTGCACCTCGAGAGATTGATCCCTCTTGGCTCTTGATAGAGCCTAGGATTTGGATCTACGCTGGTCCTAAATTAATCCTAAACTTTCTCGAGCACACGCCTCCATGCCATCATAGATAATGTGGTAGAAATGAACTGATTGAATATCCTACTCGACTTGATTTATGAACTCAATCTTAGTAGTCGATATGCATGTTGCTAGTCTTAAAGTAATTGCAGTCAATGGGACTTGTTTCTAAGCAGCTCCAAGTAACAATTTCCAAATTTTGGTTGAAGAACATGCAATAGCTAAGATGCATGCTACTAAAATAAAGCAATCACATTCAACAAGACTTGTTCATAAGTAGTTCCAATTAATAAATTCCAAATTTTTATCTAAGAACTTACAACCACAGGGATTCATGTTGTTGAGAAATATCTTATCATGTTCATTCATAAAGAGGGGTTTTTAATTGTGAAAAATAAGGTCAATATAATGTAGGTATTGGGGGGTGAGGAGTAGGGTATAAGGGGTTTATAGGTATTGGGGGGTATAAAAAGGGGATTCTTGTAAAATAAGGAATATATCCTAAAAATATGGTTTTTTAAATTAGAAATATGTATTGGGAGGGGGCTCAACAATAGTATTTTTGTAGGTTATTATCAATATCTAATGAAATTAGGGGTATTCTTTAATATCCCATGAACGAAGGCGCTATTGCATGCTTCACTAAGCGAAGACCCCATGCTTACAACAAGCTTTCATCATTAGGTTAAATTTCATCTTATGCGATATTATGTTCTTGAAATCAAGTGGATTTTGGAATAAGTGCCAAAAATAGGTGTTGTTTCATTCTTTTCACCTTTTGTTACAATGCCCTACAAAATAATCGATTGAAGGAATAGGAAGCCTAGAGAAAATAATGTTTAATAAGAGCTATGAGATGGCAATGTCTCCGATGTTGCCACCTGCTCTTGAGAACGCATTTGCAAGGAGAGTGGAGACCGTAGAGAAGTAGATAGGAGGAAAGCACGTTTGCAAAAGCATAAGCAGTAATGAAAATGGAAATAATAAAAATAATAATTTACCAAAAAAGTTCTGATTAATAAATACAGTTTTAGGACTTTCACCAAATGTTTAAAATTTTAAAGTTGGTTTATTTACACCAAGAAAACTTCACACATATTGATCAAACACAATAGTTCAGGTGAAACTTTAAAACAAAATGTGTGAAACTTAGGTCTTCCATCTTACACGGAAGTTCTAGAGCTAAATGGGTTTTGATATGCTTCTATGATGTTCTAAGTCAATATCACCCCATTCCTTGTTAACCTGCATAGCTTCTTTCATCCTATGTTTTTGTTTTCATAGTTATAGATTTTGTTGTCCTATATTTTTGTGGTACGCTCTTTCTATTTCTTCATTCAATTCTGTTTCTTCATGGTGGCATTCAAGGTTGCTTTGTGTAATAAAAAATATAAGTGAAGTTTTCATTTTTTCCTTTGAAATATTTTTCGTGTAAGAGCTCGAGTGAATGGATTTACTACACTAGCGTGATTGCATTTAAACTCTCCGTAAGGCCACCTTGCCACTACCGAATTATTGAACAAGAAGAAGAATAAAAGGGGTTTACAATGTCAGTGGTGGACATTGGTGGATGATTATTGTTTGGTGTTTCTATATTATTGTTCAGTTTCATGTTTTGTACTTTTAGAATTGAATGAAGGATACGAGGACTCAATATTTAGTCATGATTTTTGTCTACGAGTTAGTCAAATGCCTATATAATTTCACCTGATATTTTAAAATTTGGGGCGTTGGAGGGTTAATTTGAATACCAACATGGTTTTAAGGATAACCAGGGTTTGGAGAAATATTGTAGCTAACTTCATTTGGGTATTTGCAATTTTGTGTGTAGAGAAATATTGTAGCTAATTTCATATATGCTTAGATAAATTCCTAAAGAAGATCATCAGTTTCCATACTACTACAACCCGTTCAATGCCTTGGTATTTATCTGTTTTTAAATGTTGTGCAAACCTTGTAGGAATGAGATTCTATGGGAGGCCTTCTAAGATGTAGAAGCAAGTGGAGAAGAATGATGCAGTGGCTGCTTGGTCTTCTCTCAAGAAATGTGCATAGATATCCACCATGATCAAATCCTAATTTATGCCATTGGTGCTGGCGGGGTTTATGGTTTCTTTTTAATCCATAGTTTTGGGTGTTATTTCTCCATTGTTTTGAATTTTGATATCGCGTTGGTTTTGTGTATTGGGTAATATGGTGGGCATGAATTTTAATAGAGTTGTTTTTGTGTATTGGGTATATGGTGGGAATGAATTTAGATTTTGTGCTCATTTTGTTTAGGTATATGGTGGGAAGGTAGTATCATAGTTGAAAGGGTTTTGCTTTTCTTCTGATGTTGTCACATTTGTAAGTGGCGCTCTAATAAAAAAATAATAAATTCTATACCCAACATGTCGGCTTACAGAAAATTAAAATTAATAATAATAAATAATTTTTTTTAATTATCCGCCAAAAAATATGTCGGCCAGAAAAACAACCCAATATGGGGATATGTTGTAATGTTCCTACCTAACAAAATAATAATAAATTAATTAATTTATTATCAGCAAAAAAACGTTGAAACCATGAGGTCTCCTAAACAACCCATGGTTTTATTGTACATGGTTTAATAGGGTCTTGCAAATGGTTTTAAAACCATATGCAAGGCATCCTAAACAACACATTGTTTTATTGCACATGGTTTAGGAGGGCCTTGCAAATCGTTTTAAAAGCATGTCCAAGGACTCCTAAACAACCCATGGTTTTATTGTATATGGTTTAGGAGGGCCCTGCACATGGTTTTAAAACCATGAATGAGGTAGATGTTTTGAATACTAATATACTTTAGTTTATGCAATACGTGAGAATCATATTAACATTATCCGAGATCCTGTAACATGATTTCATTAGCATTTCATTTACATGTAAATTGAGTTTTTTTTTCATAGATTTTAGTGTATAGTGTACTAATATTAATGCATAAATTAGTAGCTACATTGATTGGTTCTAATGGTGTATTAATACCTTGAGAGGTTTGCACCTCGAGAGATGGATCCCTCTCAGCACTTGATAGAGCCTAGGATTTTTCAATTTCTTGTTGGTCGTTTGTTAGTGTTGATGAACGGATCAAGCCAATGGGCATTGAGGATTGAAATCCATTACAGATATCAAATGGAATCTTTCCCGTAGAGATTTGCTGAGTACTATTGTAATTGTGTTGTATGTATGGGATATTTTCATCCCATGTCCGACGATGCTTGTGGTTATACATGCGAAGCAGTTGTACTACCAATCGATTCACATCTTTTGTCTGTCCATGTGTTTGAGGATGAAAATATGACAATAAATAAAGTCTCATGTTGAGCTATTTCCAGAGAGTCTTCCAAAAGATGCTGCCAAATATGGCATCTCTATCAAAAATGATGGTCATCGGAAGGCCATAGTGTTTCCAAACATGTTCGAAGAAGAGCTAAGTAGTATGTTGTGTTGTCATAATATTCTTGCATGGAATGAAGATAGCCATCTTCGAAAATCAGTCGAATACTACTAAGATCGCATCATGCTGATGTTTGGTAGTAGGATATCCTATCAGTAGTCCATAGAAATAGGTTCCCATGGTTGACTAGGAACCGACAAATGAGTATAAAGTCCTTGTCATCAATTTGACAGTTTAGCAATGGCACAAACCATGCACGATCAAATGTACCTGTTGACATCATATTTAAGTGAAGGCCAGTAAAAATACTTTTGGAAGATAACAAGAGTCTTTGCTACTCCAAAATGTCCTACAGTCTTGCTGTAGTGTGTGTCCCAAATGAGTTACTATCGATGCTCATCGGTCGGTACACAATGCTGTCCAAGCTTGTATAACAAGTTGTCTTTCAGGAAGTAGTTGGTTGTGGATAGCATGTCGGTCTGTAGCTATTGATAAATTGTGGAGAAGTCGTAGTCTATCGAATACAGTTGTGACCAAGTGGTGGTGTCGTAACCTTGCATACTCATCACTGTAGAGAGTAGATTAATGGGTGGTTGACTGACACAATCGGTTGTGGAATTGACTGTACCTTTCTAATACTTAATTACCAACTGAAATTGTTGTAGTTAATTAATCCATTTGATTTGTCGAGTTGTTTGTAATTTTGGCTGGGACGAAGCGAATTGTAAGGGATTATGGTTAGTAAGGATGACCATTTCCTTCCCAAGGATGTAATGTCTCCATTTCTTAAGAGCTTTCATAATGGCATACGATTCTTTTTCATACATCGAATAGCTTCTAACAGTGTCGTTGAAAGATTTAGAATGAAAAGAGGGTGGGTGACCCGACTGGGTGATCACTGCTCCTAAAGCATAGTCCGATGCGTCCGTCTCAATCTCAAAAGGCTGATGCAAATCAAGTAACACAAGTACTGGTGCAGTACAAAGCTTTTTTTTGAGTTGCTCAAAAGCTTGTTGTTTTGTTGGTGTCCATTTGAAGACAATTTTCCCATTTCCCTTAGTCAACTGTGGATAAAAATTCATCAGTATGAACTGTGGATAAAAATTCATCAAACCAAGAAAAATTCATAGTTCATGAAAGTTTTGAGGAATGGGACAATATTTGAGGATTTGTACTTTTTCTGGGTTGACGTGAATGCCTGCAGAGTCAACTACATACCCCAAATATTTGATGTTGTTCATCGCAAATGAGCATTTGTCCATGTTCATATATAGTCGATGTTGTTGGAGACTGTCGAAGACTTGTCGAAGTTTTCTAACATGTTCTTCCCATGATCTACTGAAAATCAAGATATCATCGAGATAGACAATGACACACTTTTCGATCAAAGGTCCTAGAAGGTCACAGGTGCGTTGGTTAAGCCGAAAGGCATGACTAACCATTTAAACAATCCTTCCTTGGTTGTGAAATCCGTTTTCCATACATCGGTGGACTCGATAGGAATATGACAGTATATTGACTTGAGGTCAAGCTTCATAAAGAATTTAGCACCTTTCAGATATTCGATGAGTTTATCTATCCTTGGAAGAGGGTATATATTCTTTACGAGAATTTGGTTGAGAGCCCTATAGTCGATGCACATGCACCAAGTCCCATCTTTCTTTAGAATGAGGATGAATGGACTTCCAAAAGGAGAGGAGCAAGGTCAAATGTGACCTTTTTTTATCAAATCCTGCATTTGTTTACAAATCTCTTCATTTTTGAGAATGGATCTTTTGTAAAAAAATGTGTTAGGTAATGAAGAACCAGGAACAAATTCAACGAAATGTTTTACCTGGAAATGTAGAGGTGCTATGTTTGGCTCTTGAAATATGTTCTGGTATTCTTCAAGAATGTGGTCGATCTATTGATGTTGTCGGGACCCGCGCTGGTTGGTGAGTCAATTTGTTGTTGCAGTTTTCCTGGAATGCCAGGCTTTATTATAATCAATGTGAATTTCTGAGCATGGTTGATAAGATTCTTTGTTTTTTTGGTAGATATCATTGCGATCGTTGGGTGTAGGTTGTTGCTATGATATGCCATACCATTGATTTTGAATTTTGACAATCACCTTTTGAGGCCGTGATTGATAAATTCCATGTCGATCCCATAGGTAAGGTTTCCCAAACATGGTTTCGACTATAGAAAGCGGTGCCATGTCATAGAGTACTTCATCTTCAAAAGGATTAATGAAGTAGGCGAGCCCGCATTATTGGGTGATCCGTAGTTCCTGTCCATCCTTCATCCAACCGATGTTGTAAGGTTGAGGATGTGGAGTGGTGACAAGACCAAGTTTCTTCACAAGATCTTCAGAAATGAAGTTGTTCTAGCTATAATTATCCACAATCAGATGCAATAGATTGTTTTGAACCCATATATATGTATGGAGCAGGCGTTCTCATTCCTACTCGTCGACGATGGTCGAGGATTTCGGAGTGGTCGATGTCGATGTCAAAAGGGTCGATGCTTATGGGTCAAATTCTACCAGTATTTTATCGGATAAGTCGGATGTCGACAATTTTTCCAAAAATGACTTCCAAGCTTTGCATTTTGATGTATCATGCCATGATGAATTGTGATAATCACACCATTTCCCACCAGAGGGATACTTGCTATGTTCCCTTTTGTCTTTTAGAGAGTGCTTCTTGTGATAGGTTGGATTTGGAGGAGTCGACTGAAAAGGGTACCTTGATTTGTTGGAGTCAGTTGGTGACTTCTTATTGGATGCTCGAACTATCGGCTTGGTCGTGAAAGGTGTTTTCCCTTTTTATTTAGCTTCAAGCTTGTTGGTGTAGTGGAATGCATCCACAAGCGTATTGAAAGTCAGAAACTCCATCTCTTGCTAAACGTATGGGGATAATTCACTGACGTACTTCAGGACAAACAATTTCTCTTATTCTTGGACTCCAAGTCTGTCCATGAGTCGATAGAACTCGTCGGTGTAACTCTGCAAGGATTGGTCTTTCCATTACCTTAGTTGCTTCCACTTCTTATACTACTGTTCATTGTACTTGGGCAGGTAGAACTCCTTTCAGATGTACTCAACAAATTTATCCCATGTGTCTATGGGGTTTCCCTCTTGCCTCGTCTTTGTCGATAGATTCTCCCACCAAAAGTGCACAAAGGTTCTACGTCTTTAAGAATGCGATGGTGATCTTTTCAACTTCCAAGAGTTGATTCACAGAGTAATAGGATTCTAGTTGATGTACCCAAATTTCTACGGATTTTGTGTCAATCTTTTTTGAAAGATTCGGTATGTACATATTCATTTGCACCTTCAATGGACTGATCTTGTCGGAGTGCGATATCGTCGAGGATCCTCTGGTTGTTGAAGAAAATCACATCAAAATCTCATTGAATTGGGCGAACATTTCGGTTCCCTGTCGAGCCAACGATTTTTCTATGAGTTTCCCTGTCTTGTTAGTTGCATGTCTATTGTCTAATTCTTTAGCCATCTTATCCAAATTCGAAGGTAGTGTCTGCTTGAATTGCTGAGTTTGTGAGCGTTTTTGAACAAGCATAAGTCAGGTAACTTCAATAGAAGTGTCTACACAACTTAATATTTGAATCTTCTCCGATACTAATGACCCGGGTGCCCAAGCGCACGTCGGAGGACAATGATTCAATTGAATGAATCGAGCGTTGTTATGGTGGAAGCATATGAAGAACAAGTAAAGCAGGAAATACACTACACAGACATAAAGTAAACACACCGAAAAAGTGTAAGAATTTGAGCCAAACTCTGTTGTTTTATTAGTACTCTATTACTCACTTGTATATTACAATAGTGTACATGCTTATATAGAATGCTGAGATGCTTGGGTGACTACCTGTTACGTTCAATTACAAAGAAGTTATAATGATTCAGAAGTTCAAACATTATAGGCAACTTGAAGACACAGAGACAATCTGTCGTAGTCGTGTCGAGATGTTGGAGTCGACGATGCATGTCGAGATGTGAAACCTATCGAGGTTGTGTCAAGGTTTGGACTTATCAAAGTAGATGCTAAACCTGTCAAATTCGACAACATGCCAACTGCTGGGTGGATCAACCACTCCCCAGGGAGAGCCCTCTAATGTGTGGTAAACAAGAAGACTAAAATATGCCATTTTCCCAAGTATTCTAGGAAAAGTAATACTGTGATCATGGACATCTGCAAAACTCTTCTAGTGAGGTTGCAAATCACTAGAAGTGAAAGACAAGAGATCCCAATTCCTTTGGAGTAACACCAACCAGATGAAGAAGAATGGATCCAAGGCTCTAACACTTCAAGCAAGAATTAAAATGTTGCGATTTAAGGCTACATTGATTGATTTGAGAAATTTTGCATTTAGGTATAGGAATAATTTTCTAGATCGTTTTATTCAATGCAAATTCCTTATAATCTCAGCTACAGGAATTCAAATCTTAGTTCCCTCCAACAATAGCAATCCATGACATATATATGCAACCCAGTTCTTTTGATTCTAGATGCCCAATGACTCTAACATCAAGGGCTTCCCCTGTGAGAATCAGGTCAGCAGTTCTAATTTTCTCAGCCCCTCCTGCATCTAGATGGATTAGGATAGAAGATGCACCACAAAGTTTGGCTTCAAACTTTGTTGTGCCATCTCTAAGTCAAGGAATTAGTTCTGTAATACCCAGCTACTCATCTCTTGGAATCCTGCCATGTGACTGAGGGGAACCGCATAATGATTCAAGAAAATATGGAGAAGCCGATGGACATGAATATGGTGAGCGATAGGGTGCAGTTGGAAATGATATTAATGCAAAAAAATTGAGGCTGATAAAGCTTCAACTCCAACTCACCAAATTTGGATAAGTATTATCATTATTACAGATTTATATGCTAATCAATTGTGATCTTTTCTGCACTTGATAATGAGATTAAGTCATTTTTTGTCCATCCATTGATATGAGTATTTCATCTTTAAGACATATTTCGTTTGAATTTCTTTTGCAGGATGAAAGAAAGAGAATCTTATAAGCTAGTAACTATATTTTCCTTTATTTGGTTTCTTGTGTTGAGGGTCTTTTGTTTGTAAAGTCTACTTTCGTGATAGAACAAATGGCGATTATGTATTGAAAAATTAATAGATGTTGGTTGAATAGATGCCGGGTCAGAATGTTTGTAAAGGAGGCTGTTATTATGATAAACATGATTGAATAAAATGCAATTCATATATTGAAAATTTTCAATAGTTGGTGGATGCTTGTCCAGTCTTTCATTCAATATCTCACCTTCATAAATTAAAATGAGAATAATGTTTGAGCAGATTTGTTGGTCTTTCTATATCCATTGTCGTTTATACATTCAAAACTAGGGCTTGAGTTTTTATTTTCTATTTCTATATTGTTGTACAACAACCTTCTATATGCATGGGTTGTAGTTGGAACATATCCACTTCCTCAACATTCTAGATATATAGATTAAATAGATTAAAAAATTGAGATTAATTGTTATTGTGAAAGACCCAGGGCTTTTTTAGGCATTTTACTTCTTTTACGACAAAAGCCTTTTAGTGTCTAAGCTAGCCTGGCCTCGGGTGTAGTGGTTTAGTTCATAGTAATTGTGGAAAAAAAAAACTTAGATTTACGAGGCATTTTACTGGTTTGGATTTGTTAATTCCCAAGGTGGTGGCCTGGGATATAGGTGTTTGGTTGATGTGATATAATAATGGTGGTATGGGGATCCTTTCTTGCTTGTAATTATTTGTGATTAGTTACAAACTATTTTAATATATTTTTACAATGGGATTTTATCAACATGACACCTATTTACCAAAATATTTGCTCCCTTCCTTACATCTGTGGATCCTATTTGACATCACCACCTTAACAAGCTATTTTTTTAGGTTTGATTTGAGAAAAGAAGCAATATTAAAAATGACAAAAGAGACTATATGTAATAATAAGAATGGTTTAAGAGACAATATGACTTATAGTGATGTTAACAAACAACATAAAAATGTTTATTTAAGAGACAATATGACTTATAGTGATGTTAACGAACAACACAAAAAGGTGAGGCAATATGTAGTGATGTTAATAAACAAGATAAAAATGTAAGCCAAAATGTAAATTCGATATAGGATATGCTTGTTATATTACATAATGACATTAAAGTAGAGATTCTACCATTGAAATGATCTTTTAATTGGATGTTGTTTTTATTATAAGAAAAATTGAAAGGTTCTTTATATTTTAAATTATTTAAAAATGAATTATATTTTATAATTTGAGCAAGTTTTATTATAGAAAAGTTAAAGGATGCTTTTTGGTTTGATATATGATAGTTTTTTAATACATGATAGTATTTAATATAAATGTTTTAAATTGGTCTATTCACTATACATATTCTTGCAATCTTTTCAATTGTAATATACAACGTGTATAGCATAAATTTTTTTCTTTTCTTTCCCAAAAGTGAAAATGTTTAAGGTGCTATGGTAAAGTATTTGTAAAATTTGTATTTCTGATATATATTGATAATGGAGAAGATGCTATATAAACACAAAATTCTATGTAACCGATCCCACATGATTGGGTGAGTCTAAGGAAACAATAGCTGTATGGGAAAACTTTCCATAACAAAGGAAGAAAAATCTGGAGAAGGAAATGGAAAATAAATCTGCCCATAAATGTGTAGCATAGCCGTTAACACTCCCCCTCAAGTTGGAGTATGAACATCATGAATACCCAACTTGCGTAGGAGGTGAATAAATTGTTGGTGTCCCAATGGTTTAGTAAAAATGTTCGCGAGTTGATGTGTGGTAGAAATATAGGCAGTTTGAATCAATCCTGATTGAATCTTCTCACGGATGAGATGACAATCCAGTTCTATGTGTTTTGTCCGTTCATGAAAAACTGGATTTGCGGCAATGTGTAAAGCCGCTTTGTTGTCACAATGTAGGATCGCTGGCTGTGAATGAGAAACCTGTAAATCATTAAGAAGAAAACGAATCCATGTAAGTTCACAGCTGGTGATAGCCATGGAACGATAGTCGGCTTCAGCAGAGGAGCGAGATACAGTTGTCTGTTTCTTAGATTTCCAAGAGATTAAAGAATCTCCAAGAATGGTGCAAAATCCCGTGGTGGAACGTCTTGTCATAGGACAAATTCCCCAATCTGAATCACAATAGGACATAAGAGAAAGAACTCGTGGCCGAATATAAAAGACCTTGGCTAGGAGAACTCTTAAGATATCGAAGCACTCGTATAGCTGCATCAAGGTGAGGTTTTCGCGATGCATGCATAAATTGACTCAAAGTATGAACAACAAACATAATATCTGGATGAGTGATCGTAAGATAAATAAGATGTCCCACTAGGTGATGATAAGGGGATGGATTTTGGAAAAGTTTGCCTTGCTCATTAGATAATTTCAATTGTTGTTCTATAGGAAAATCCATAGGGCGAGCTGTAAGAAGACTTGCGTTCGATAGAATATCCAGAGTGTATTTTCTTTGTGAGATGCAAATGCCCTGTCTAGAGCGAGCCACTTCAATACCAAGAAAATATTTTAGCTGATCAAGATCCTTGATATGAAAACAATTTTGAAGGAAACACTTGAAATGGATGATAGTTGAAGAATCATTGCCAGCAATAATGATGTCGTCCACATAGACTAGGATGACAGTAAAGGAGGAACCTATTTGGAAAGTAAATAAGGAATAATCAGCCTTGGAAGGTGTAAAACTAGCATCTTGAAGGGTAGAAGAGAGCTTGGCAAACCAATTTATTGAAGCTTGCTTAAGGCCATATAAGGATTTATTCAAGCGACAAACACGGTTCTCCCCCTATTTTCCAAGTCCAGGTGGAAGGACCATATAAACCTCTTCGTCTAAATCACCATGAAGAAAGGCGTTGTTGACATCTAGTTGATGAAGAGACCAATTGCGAACTTCTGCAATATCCAAAAGACAACGCACAGTAGTTAATTTAGCAATTGGGGCAAATGTTTCATGGTAGTCTAACCTAGACTTTTGAGTGTAGCCTTTAGCAACCAGGTGTGCTTTGTAGCGTTCAATGGAGCCATTGGACTTGTACTTGATTTTATATACCCATTGAAAACCAATCGGTTGATTACCAGGAGGCAATTAACCATGGTCCATGTGCCATTAGCTTCCAAAGTAGCAAGTTCAGCGTCCATGGCTTCACGCCAATGTGGATCCTGCATAGCTTGAGCAAACGCAGTAGGTTCTTGTTGTGTAGAAATGGAAGCAACAAAATAAGGATGAGTAGAACTAAAACGGTTATATGAAAGAAAATTGGATAGAGGAAAACATGTACCTTGAGTGAGGAAATGCAAGGAGTTCGATGAAGGATTGAGAGAAGAAGTTGGTAGCATGGGGTAGTGGTAGTCATGGAGGTGAGCAGGAGTTTGACGATGACGCATGGAGCAGAGAGGGGCAAGTGAAGATGGTGGGTTATCATTAGTATCCATGGGAGAAGGAGCATGGGACAAGGCTACTGGTAGGGTAGGGTCAGATGTGGGAGATGATGGGAGATCGAGAGCAGGAAGAGTTAAGACAGGATGCTTAGATGGTGGTAATTTGGCAGTATGGTTAGCAAATGAAAATATATTCGCATGAAAAACCACGTCTCGACTAGTAAAAATCTGTTTAGAGTCGAGATCATAAATATGATATGCTTTTTGACCATAAGGATATCCAATGAAAACACAACGATGCGTGCGACTAGCAAATTTTACTTTGGGAAATACATTTGTGGCAAAACACAAACAACCAAATACACGTAGATGACCATACGTGGGTGGGTGTTGAAATAAAATCTCATATGGGGTCTTTCCTGAAAGGAGAGGTGTGGGAATTCTATTAATGAGATAAGTGGCTGTGAGAATGCATTTACCCCAAAATGTGAGGGGTAAAGATGTGTAAAAATGAACTTCATGTGCAACATTAAGGAGATGATGATGTTTTCGTTCAACCACACCATTTTGTTGTGGGGTGGATATGCAACTATGTTGTTGAACCACACCACAATCATGAAAAAAGGAAATCAAGTCATGGGAAAAAAGTTCGACACCATTGTCAGAACAAATACATTTAATGCAGCAACCAAATTGGGTTTCAACCATGTGAAAAAAAGATTTGAGAAAAAGATTTGTTTCAGATTTAAAACGCATAAGGTAAACCCAAGTACAACACGAAAAATCATCAACTATAGGAAGAAAATAATGAGCTCTTGATAATGAAGCAACAGAATGACCACCCCAAATATCACAATGAATTAAGTCAAAAGGTTTTTTAGAATTGATAGAACTACTAGAAAAAGGAAGAGGAGTTTGTTTTGCCAATGGACAAAATTCGCAAAATAAAGATGCATTGAAGTTAACTTCATGAATTACTTGGGTGAGATGTTGAAGTATAGCATTAGATGGATGTCCTAACCATTGATGCCAAATATGTGGCGAGACTTTATTGTGAGCAACAAAAGCTTTAATGGGGTGTGATGTAGGTGGTTTGAACAGATAGAGACCACCAACTTCTTTACCCAATCCAGTCATCTTCCTCATTGCAAGGTCCTGAAAGACACAAAAATCAGGAAAGAAAGTAACAGAACAACGAATAGATTGAGTGAGTTTACTAACAGACATCAAATTAACATTAAAGGTTGGAACATGAAAAACGTTGTCTAAATGTAAAGTAGAAGTAAGATCAATAGAACCACTAGAAGAAACATGAACTGAATCACCATTAGGTAATCAAATGGGAATTGGATCAACAAGAGGGGCACAAGTAGTGAGAAAATTAGAAGAAGAGATCATGTGATCAGTGGCTCCTGTGTCAATTATCCATGAGGAATTTAAAAGGGTATTGAAACAAGAAAAATATGTTGCAAAAATGGATGAAGAGTAACAAATACCTGCTACGTTGGCTAATATTTGTGGAGTACCTTCATTGAGTAAAACCATGATTTGATTATACTGTGCCGAAGAAAATGATGGAGCAACTGAAGTGGAATCATATTTGTTGGCATTATGAGAAGAAGGCTTGTCACCAAGGACACCTTTGGTGACAGATTCATCTTTGGGTTTGTGCAAATGATGGCCTGGCAGATATCCATGCAGTCAATAGCACTGATCAACGGAGTGACCAAGTCCACAGAGTCGAAGATTGCGACAATGATCACAAGTTCGTTCTTTTCCCTTTCCATGACCTCGACCATGCCCATTGGAATCAAAATGAGGACGTGAAAAAGGACGATTCACAGCAAGTGCCATACCATCAGAACTGTGAAGAGAGTTTGCAATCTCTCTTTTCTTTTCTTCTTGTAAGACAAGGGCATAAGCCTTGTTTAGAGGAGATAGCGGATTCCTGAGCATAATCTATCCACGAATAACAGCATAGGAGTCATGAAGTCCCATGAGAAAATGAAGAACCTTCTCTTCTTGATCATGATCATGAAGAATTTTCATTCCTCCACAAGTGCATGAGGGTAGTGGTGAATAAGATGCCAACTCATTGCAATATCCCTTCAGCTTGTTGAAATAAACTGCTACAGATGATTGATCTTGCATAAGAGAGGAAATGGCCCGCTGAATTTGATAGAGGCGAGGAGAATTACTTTGAGAAAAACATTCTTTCAAATCTTCCCTTACATCCAACGCTGAATCAGTAGATAACACTGTTAGCAAGATCAGCATCGATTGAATTGAGGATTCAGGAGAGAACCATGTCATTACAGCGTTTCCATAGTTCAAATTCTTCTGAATCCACAACTGGATCTGGTTGGGGAATAGTATTGTCGATGAAGCCTAGTTTATTTTTTGCACTTAAAGCCATTCGCATGGCTCGACTCCAAGTGGAATAATTGTCCCCAGTCAAGGAACGAGAAAACAAAATAGTTCCTGGATTGTCTAAATTGTTAAGGTGATATGGGCTAGTGGAATCAAGTGAAGAAATAGAACGACTTAGCCATATTGGAATTTTCGGCTGCTACAGATGGGGTTTGAGTTGGAGTAGTCATGAGAGAAAACTTGGGAAACAAATACTGGAAGAAACCTAAACAAGAACGTGACAACAACAACAAAGCAAAATCAATAAGACAAATGCCCCTGATAGTGAGTGTAAAAACATAGACAAGTTCAAAACCAAACAAATAGAGCAAGGTTTGGACAAAAGAAGAACAAGAAATAGCTCTGAGAAGAAGAGGCTGAAAACACAGATAGAACCAAGGAAATAGCTCTGATACCATGTAAAATTTGTATTTCTGATATATATTGACAATGGAGAAGATGCTATATAAATACAAAATTCTATGTAACCGATCCCACATGATTGGGCGAGTCTAAGGAAACAATAGTTGTATGGGAAAACTTTCCATAGCAAAGGGAGAAAAATATGGAGAAGGAAATGGAAAATAAATCTGCCATAAATGTGTAGAATAGCCGTTAACAGTATTTACAAAACAACACTATAGAATAATGATTAGAATAACAATTTTAATTTTGGCATAGAAAATGCAAAGCAATTAAATTGTCTAGAAATAACACCATTCTTAATAAATTATTCTTAGAATAATGATTGGAATAACAATTTTAATTTTGTCATAGAGAATGTAAAGCAATTAAATTGCCTAAAAATAACCTCATTCTTAATAAATTATTCTCGGATTAAAATAAATAGAAACTTAAATAAGGCTAAATAAAACATTAGAATGAAATGACAATTTTCTTAGTATAGAGTATGCAAAGTAAATCTATTATCTAGAAAGACAACATTCTTAATAAAACACTCTTAGATTGAAAAAACATCAAAGTGGAATGACAAATTTTTTGGTGTAGCCAATGCAATTCAATTTAATTAATATAAATAATGTTATATTTATTAAGTTATTTTTCAATTAAAAATATATAAAAACATTTTTTAATATTTATTTAACAAAATTAAATTATAAATAATGTTATCCTTATTAAGTTATTCTTAAATTAAAAATATATAAAAACATTTTTTAATATTTATTTAACAAAATTAAATAATAAATAACGTTATCCTTACTAAGTTATTCTTAAATTAAAAATATATAAAACCAATTTTTAATATTTATTTAACAAATATTATTATTAAATACATAAATCCATTTTTTAATATTTATTTAACGAATATTATTATTAATCTTTTAGAATTTAATAGAAAGTAGAAAACAAAATACTTCACCTGAGTTTTTTTGTTGTAATATTCTAAAATATAAAATACACTTTAAAATTCATTTTTTAAAATTAAATAAATAATAAAAATAAAATATTTTACTTTAACTTTATTCTCTTTGCAATGGTTAAAATATAAAATAGTAATTGAAATATAGATGATAAGTTATCATTAAAATAATTATAAAATATTAAATATTAAAATTATATAAACCCTAAAGATATATAAAATTAAATTAAATTAAAAGTAATAATATACATTTACAAAATCACTAAATAATAGATTATAATAAAATTTATATTTTAAAAATATTAAATTTAACATTGGTAAATAAATTTATATTAATATAAAAAATTTAAATCATGCATATTTTTTTTTCTTTTTTTATAATGGAACATTGCTCAGGAAACCCTCAGATACTTCTTCATTTTTTTTACGATGGTACCTGAGGTAAACCGTCGTCCCTAATTATGGGGCCTAACCCAGTGGGGACGTCGAGTGAGGCCTCGACATAGCCACCTGAGAATTTGACCTCGAGACCTTCTGCTGGCATAAACAACTCTCAACCACTTGAGCTAACCCACGGGATAAATTATGATTAAAAACATATCTAGTTATCTTTTAAATTATATATTTATCATCTTTAAGAATAATGAGGGATGGACAACGGATATAAATTGTAATATTGGAGCACGGGGGCGTCACCTAGGGACGAATATGATATCTTGTCCGTTCATATTGGGGTGGTTAAAAATTAAAAATTAAAAGTCAATATATTGGTGGTATATTAGGGGTATTAAGGGTTTTTTTTAACTATATAAATATCCAATATGTTTAGGGTTATTTTATTCCAAATTTCTGCCCGTGCCCTTCACCACTAGTGCTCCACCATAAGCCTGTGTGCACCCTGCGTATGCTGCTAAGTTTCTTTGGTGCATAGCGTTTCTCTGGTGCATAGCAGTGTTGGAGAGCCACTGCATAGCATTCTTATTCTTTCGCGCCACCAATTATCGCCCTGGCATTGTCTTTGCTGCTGCTGCGGTCACGGGTTCCACCCCAGCCGCCTCCATCATTTCCTTTGTTCTTTTCCTCTGCAATTTCTTTGTTTTGAGTGGTCTTTATATGAGATTATAAGGCTGGTATTTGTTGATCATAATTTGCAGTAGTGTGGCTGTGGAGAAGTAGGCGAGTTTAGAGTACTTGGTTTACAGAACAATGATGCTCAGCCTTGTTCAAATCTGCATGGATTCCACCGATTGGCCAAAGGTATATACATGTACATGTTAGAATGATTGTTTATTTGGTTTTTGCTTGTAGTTTTGTTCATGATTTTGTCTGCGTGGGGCTTCCTCGCACTGTCTTTACTGCTGCTCAACGCTCACGGGTTCCACCCCAGCTGCCTCCATCATTTCTTTTGTTCTTTTCCTCTACAATTTTTGTGTTCTGAGTGGTCTTTATATGAGATTATAAGGTTGGTATTTGTTGATCATAATTTGCAGTAGTGTGGCTGTGGAGAAGTAGGTGATTTTAGAGTACTTGGTTTACAAAACAATGATGCTCAACCCTGTTCAAATCTGTATTTTTAGGGTTTTATTGAGTCTTGTAGAGGGTAACTGGTTTCCAGTTAGATTTGTTTAAACATTGTGCTGATTTTTGTCCTGTGATATGTTTTTCTTGTGTCTTCTAGCTCATAGATATTTGATGTTAGTGCTGTTGTTAAATTTGAGCCCATTTGATAATCCTTCTGGGGTTTGGTTTTGTTCTCTAGGGCATGATGCAGGAAAGAGGGTTTAGGCCAAGTGGTGAAGATCTGCTTTCATGTTCACGTCCATTGCTTGAGAGAAGGTTGAAACCTCAGCCTGAACAAGCCCTAGATGCGAGTCCACGAAAACCAAGTTCTGCTACTACAACAACTATAGTTTATCACAACCTCGTCATTTTTGCAAGACCTGCAGAAGGTACTGGACCAAAGGAGGAACTCTGAGGACTGTACCTGTTGGTGGGGGTTACAGAAAGAATAAGAGGGCCAAAAGAACTGTAGCTGTAGAACTGCTTGTCTTCAACACACAAAATGAGGCAACCACGTCTGCTAG
>LPNX010286507.1:144450-185685 GCA_001517045.1 Pseudotsuga menziesii | reverse complement strand
GGGTTTGTGCAACAAAAATGTGCTCTGGTCTGTAGGAGATCTCCAAGGCCTAACAATGGAGGAAGCTGTATATTCCTCATCATGAGCTATTTTGTAAGTGTTCATGCCTTTGGGATGGAAACATGGTGAGAACAGGTCTGAACAGAAACCCACATTTAATAAACGTTTCCATGATTGAAATGGACTTGACATTTTTTGGAAAACACATGATTGCATTTCTATACTGGGAAAGTACTCTTTGAAACAGGAAGACCGATTCTCATCTTTGCTCTCTAGGTTCTTCATTTGGTAGAAATGATGATGTGGTGACAGGAGCATAGCAATTATCTATTCCTCACCATATTACCTGCAGTCTGCTACAGGAGCTATTGGAGCTACATGCAACTACATTTAAATGAAATTAAATAGTAAAATGGTAGTACTGCAGTACTATGATCGATGGTCTGTTACACAAAACAAGTCATGCCTCATAATAGATAATGAATTTTATTTTAATATGAAGATTGTTTTTTATGGTATCGATCATTCCTCATGGTCAGAGTGGAAGAAGAGTGTAGTGGGACTTCCATGATATGCTAAAATTCCATCCCAATTGAAGGAGAAGGCTCCAAGACCTAAGCCCTTGTATCTTGGACCAATTTGATTAGCTGTGATATTATGTGGCCATATCCAACAAACCCATGAGAAAAATGTCAGAATTGTGAATATGTATCCAGGGAGTGTGTAGTATAAAAAGCTGGCCACTGCAAATATAGCAAAGAATTGCATTCTTGACAGTCTCTTCCTAGAATGGTCTTTTTCATGAAGAGCCCTGATTCACATTCAAATAAGTACTTGTACCAGAACAAATGAAGTACAAATCATATGCAAGAATGTTCTAATACCTATGCCTTGCTCACTAATGTTCTAATACCTATGCCTTGATCAGTAAATTACATGAAAAAATGTAGATCAATCCAAGGTGCATGCATTGCATGGTTTTCTAACCTTTCAAGTTTTGCTGAATCTCAAGTAGCTGTGGTAATTCCCTTGGTCATTAACATGTTTTTTAATAGTTTGAGTGGTGTATATTCCTGTGTCTCATTGTAAGGCAATTTCTTTGCTTAGATAGTGAAACTAATATTATAACTATATAGACATTTGAGCCTCAAACATGATCCCCATGGAGAAATTAACTGAACATGTTCCAAAGGGCCCTTGGCTACAACTAACTTCAAATTTTATCGATGCTTTCAGTTGAAGAACTTCATTATACCATGAAAGAGAAAGTCAGGTGATAAAATGGTAAGGATGTCAATTTTGGAATCTTGAGTTTGGATTTTAAAGTTATCAGCCTATATTTACTTAAAGCAGTGGATAATTCCATGTGAACACAATGCAATACCATATTGGAACTTGAAAAGCTATCAATTTCAACAAGGTTTCCTACTTGGTTTGGCCTCTACGTGAGTAGTGTTGTGGTGTATCCCATGGGTGTTTTGACTGCAGAACCAAAAATATAGCTTCAAGAATACTTCATCCTGAACAGAACAACTTCAAGAATACTTTGAACAAATTGGATTTAGGAAAGGTTATTTTATTCTGAATAGCCTTCTCACTTAAAAAAGTATTAAGTGGGCAAAGGAAACTAGGAAAAATTTTCTTTCTAAAAATAAACTTTGACATGGTTTATAACATGATTGAATGAGACTTCATTTTTAATATTCTTTAGTGGCTAGGATTGGGAAACTTCTTCACTCGAGCAGTTTGAACCCTATTCTCACATGCCTCAACCAGAGTGTATGTTAAGGATAGAATTTTCCAAGCAATACTTCTTCAAATATCTCTTTCCCACTCCACACTTTATGCCCCTTAGCTCCATAACTCCAAAAGGATGCCCCTTAGCTCCATAATTCTATGTCATTGCAGCAAATGCCTTCGATTATCTTCTAGGGGTGGGTAACTGTTTAGTGACCAGGGCAGATCCAAGATATCCCTAGTACCTGTTGGTGGTGGGCAACTGTTTAGTGACCACTTCACAAATGATTCAACTCTCACTTCAGAACTCAACAAAACTTCGGTTGAGGGTACCATTTAGTGCCTTGACATTTTCCAACATGTAGTACCTGGAATTTTTTTTCCAAAGCCATAGAGCAGTGATCACTGATAAGTGAAAAATAGAGACAAAGGAATTTTTTTTAGTCCCTTCCATAGGAAGATGGTCGTCTTGGATTGGTCAACGTTAAACCCCAAGGAGCAATTCTGGAAATTAAATGGGTTGGATGAGCCATGACTGTCGACGCCCCTTAGCAAATTCTCCTCGACCATCACAATCAAACTGCTTCTCATATTTGTGACATATAAGGCATTTGGGATTTATCTAGTATGGTTGGATTCTTTGATATACGACTATTATTGAAATCCTTGTACAAGACTTATAATAGAACCATGATTATTTAAGGGACTGATTCTTAAGTTAGTGGATGTCAAACCATAACTAGAGAATACGGATCTTATCTCTATATACTTAATCATTTGTCCTAGTGTTTCAAAGTTATTTTAAGAATCTCTAGTCTATCAGGAAGAGTTGACCCTTGGACATTTGATGAACTAGGAGGGCTACTTTTGTAGGAGCATCCCTCAAATGGACTCTAAGACAATTTTGACCATCCTCTTGTAGAATAGCATAAGGAAATGAGACATAGATTTGTCTATGCGATAGAAGAGGAGAGGACAGGAGATATAGATTTGTGTGATAGAAGAAGAGAGGAGATAGAGATTTGTGTGAGAGGAAATAAAAGATAAGGCTAAACCATGCATGAAGATTTAGAATGACAATTTTAATTTAAATAAAAAAAGAAGTATTTAAAATGAGGATGACAATTTTTGTCATCCTCTTGAAGCAAAGCATAAGGAAAGGAGATAGAGATTCATCTATGTGATATAAGACGAAATCAAAGACAAGGAAAACTATATATGAAGATTCAAATGGTAATTTTAATTCAAAGAAAGAAAGGAAGTGTATTTAGTGTGATAAATATGGACTTTATTTTGAAAAAAGATGGTTAAAAATTGTGTTTAATAAATTGGAATCTTTTTTCCAAAGAAAAAATGTTTCTTAATATTCATTTGGAATAAAAAAAATATATACAAACCACCAATTCTTCCTAAGCAGACAATTACTTTAAAAAAAAACTTTTAGAACAAACTGCTTTAGACTTGTCTAAGAAGTTAACCCCAAAATTGAAACTTAAACAAACATCAATTCTGTTTTTCTCCATAAGCGTTGGGGCATTATATCTAAAATCAGAGAAGAGTACCCGGATCGGATGATGTTTACATTCTCAGTTTTTGCATCACCTAAGGTGTCTGACATGGTTGTAGAGCTAATTGCCCTTGGTTGAACTTCTCTGAGCAACACTGCCCATGATCTTTCTTAAGGCCACTGCTATTTTTCTTTGCTGGGGTCAATATACTAGGTAGAAATATAAAGGGGTATAAAAAATGTAAATGTAAAAATTGATACATTCAATATATAGTGAAAATAGAGGTTTTTTTAAATTGGGAAGGCATATTGGGAGGGGGTTAAAAAAAACGATTTTTGGAGGTATTTTCCAATATTTTTTGAAAATAGGGGTATTGTTTCATATGCCACGAATGAACATGCTATGGCATGGTTTCACTAAGTGAAGACCCCGTGTATTGGAGTTAAACAAGGCTGCCTCCTCTTCCCTTTTTGACATTTACAATGATAAGCTAGAAAGGTGTTTAGAAGAAGCAGGTTGCGCAGGTACAATATTAGCTAGGATAATTATCATCCTCCTACTTTATGATGATGATAATGTTCTTATGGCAATGCGTCCTTCTAATCTCGATAAGCAATTAAGAATTCTTAAATATTTTTTCTCTAACATGGGTATGACTGTTAACATCGACAACAAAAATCATGATTATAAAATCGAAGAAAGACACCTATGCAAATTTGATTTATGATAATAGAAATCTAGAGGAAATGACTCACAAGTATCTCAGAATTGATATTCATCACAAGCTCAATTGGAACTATAGCATTGAGAAAATCATTAAAGGAGGGTGGAAAACTTATTCTGGTCTTCAAATAACTGTAAATCGACCAATTTGGTCATGTGGGATAAAAATAAGTTCCTCTTTGAAACTCTTGTCATCTATGTTATCTTATATGGTTGTGAAGTATGGGGGTGCAACATTTCTAGAGAATCTTGGAGGAATATTGAGCAAATATAGAAGCAGTTTATAACTTATAACCTCAAAATTAAAAACAATACACCTTATCCTATTCTCCTCATAGAAGCGGGTCTTTCCCCCACCGAGAGCATGGCTATGACTAGGTACCTGATGTACACGCATAAGATAAATAACATGGGAAACGCAAGACTTCCTAAAATTGCTTTAAACTCAAGTCAAAATCAACTACGCCTCAAGCGATGCTGGGGTAAAGATACAATGGCTTGGTTAAACCATTGGGGCATTTATGAAAATGACATTTTGCAGAACATTGATAATGTCAAAAAGTATTATTACTTCTAAGTTTAAAGAGAAATTGTGGTGTGAGAAAAATTCAGCGGTTAAGAGAAAATTAAGACACTATAAGGAGGTCATTAATTCTATTTTGGAAGATCATAAGTATCTCTCGGTAGTATCTAGTTCATGAAAGAAAATTAATATAGCCAAGATTATAACAAACTCTCATGAACTCCATAGCGAAATAGGGCGTTGGTCTATTCCTAAAACTCCATGGGCGGAAAGGGTTTTCCATATGTGTGAGTATATGAGCGTTGATGATGAAAATCACTTTCTCTTAGAGTGTCGTGCTTACACCCACATTAGATATGAGTTTTATAGTATTGTTTATAATACAGACCTTTATAACCTTCTAACTTGCCAGCACTATAGTGAGTTTGGAAGGCTCAGCACAGGAACGAGTTTTTAAAGTAAACCAAGTGTTATCCTTCTTAAAGTCTAATAGACCAAAATTGGTTTTAGTAGACATTAATCATTATCATAATAAACCAAAATTAGTCTTAGTAGACATTAATCATTATCATCATTAGCTATAAGAATTAAATTATATATTTGAAAAGATATAAATAAAATAAGTAAAATAATCTAAATAAATAGATAAAAATTTGTCACAAGAATAATATTTTCAATATAAAATATAATAATAATATATTAATGAAAATTTATAGTGATACATTCAATATATTTTTATTTTCCAAATGTTGAATAATTAAAATATCAAATATATGTTTAAATATGTTTATTTTAAAAATATTAATATGTTTATAATATTAAATAAAGATATAATTTGATATTCAATTTAAATTAACTTATTAAAAAAATATTAACATGTTTGTAATATTAAATAAAGATATAATTTGATATTTAATTTAAATTATAATGAATAATAAATAATAATAAAATAAATAATAAATTTAAACAATATAAACACCCAAATAAATATTAAGAAAATATACAATTAATTATAGAATTTCATACTTATTTAAAAATTACAATAATATGATATGCATATATGATGATACATCTATCTTATCATCAAATATCTATAATAATAAATTTTTTATATCTTATTTAGATTTTTTATTAAGTAAAATATTGTTAGTATTCAATTTAATATTCTTATATATTGATATTTTATTTGATATATTATAATTATTATATTGTTTTCTTTTATTATTATTATTTTATAATATTTTAATTTATTAATAATTTATTTGATATATAATGAATTAATTTATTGTTTTTATTTAAAATTTAAATTTTTAAATAAAAAAATAAAATTGAAGACAAAATCTTATTTAAAATAACTATTTGAAATATTTTTTAAGTAGAAAATGGATTTTTTTATATTTAATGAATCAAAAAGTATATCAGTGTAAAAAATGTCCAAATAGACTGAAAATGCAGATCCTAGTTACATATAAGTATCTACGATCACATCTGTACCAACTTCGAGAGAGTAAAAATATTAGAAAAACATCAACAAGAAAAGCATCAAGTTGACAACATAAAATATCATCCCAACACCTAACAGAATTGAATGAATCCATTGCCAATTCAAGAGAAGTAGCATATGGAGCCTCTGTTCTCCAAAACCCTTTCGACATATTCTTCCCAAAACAATAAATATTCATCCTCCTTAAGTGCCTCCTTAGAGAGAGTATTTGCAACTATATTCATATCTCAAAAAATGTGTTCAATGAAAGATCATGAAAAGAGGAAACAATAGCCTCAGTTCTCGAGCCTCATTGTTGTAGAGATAATGCTTGTAGATTGCATAATATTTTATCCGAATTGACGATTACCAAATAATCACCAAAATAATTTAAAGTGTCAATACCCAATGAAGAAGCAAAGTTTGACAAACATCAAAGAGCCAAAAGCTCTGCCTTAGTGTTTGATCACAGTCCACTATTCAATTTCAACTTGAAGTAATGATGTTTATTAATTTGCAATAAAACACCCATAACACATCTTCTATCTTGTGCTACGCCATCAAACAAGCCCACAACTGTATGAGAAAAAGGAATATCGTGTAACAGTCTCATCCATTTTTTCACTTCCACAATATAATAGTCCTTATACATGTTGATAATTATTAGGACCCCTGCATAAGTATTCAATCGCTTCCCCTAAAAAATTGCATGGTTTCTAGATTTCCTTACATCCCAACAAATGAAGGTAGGAAGCACTCTGTGTTTATGACAATCATTATACCACAAATGAAAATTCTTTTCAAGAGACTCCAACCCCCAGACATGTGTGATTCTCAAAGTCTCACAAACATATTTCCAAATTTGGATAGTGTAAGGACAATAAACAAAAACATGTTCACGGATTCAAAATCAGACCTGTAGAGTATACACAAATTTGGACCCATGTAAACCTTGTGTAACAGATTATCCCATGTAATAAACAATTCTGAAAGGCCAACCAAATGAAGCATTTTATTTTCAAGGGAATCCACCACTTCCACAATTTCTTATACCACCATTTTGGGACACATAAATTTTCACTAGCTGCAATAGTAGAATATGCAGCTTTGGTTGTAACCTTACGATCATCCTGATTGAAAGACCAAAGAAGTTCATCCTCTTTGCAACTTAATTTGACACCTGCATAGTTCAAATAAGCTATATAATGTTCCCATTCTTCTGCTGATATGATACCCAATCCAGGATCTTTTGCAGTGAACCAATAAGAATCTGATTTCCAGAGCCATGGAGGCCTTTTAATGTGAGCTAATGTGATAAACCCCAACTTTGCTAGATAGTCCAAGAGATAAGGAGAAAGCACATAGTTTTCATCATTGCCAATAAATGGGTCAATCTCCATCAATATATTAGACCTAGAACCAACTTTCCAAGTGAGTCCTTTACTGATATAAGGAAAAGACAATAAAACCGCTCCAAAAGTTTGATGCATTCTTTACCTATTTATTCGGATCCCTAATCCACTGGAAAACGTTTCCTTCAATATATTTGCCATGGATAACTTCACGCCAAAAACTTTTTCCAAAAAGTCCACACCACATTATTCATGTCCAAAGCAGTACTGAACAATATAGTTTCTTGATATCCCAATAGATTTTGGTTTGGAAAGCCTATCCCAGCTAGCAATATAGATTTTTTCATCATCAACAGTTCTTGACCATAATAAATTGAGCATCGATCTCCTCAGTAAATTTAAAATAGTCGTGGAATCTATGCTAGAGATAACCAGTAAACCTGAATGCCAATACTAGAACAACTTTAAGAAGAGTAAATCTCCACCCCAAACACAACAACATGTAAGTCAAGTTCCCGATCTGCTTTCCAAAATTTTTAACAAGCCACAGTCAGTCCTTGACCATGTAGCAATTTGGTTTCAAAGTATAACCCATGTATTTGAATCCATCTACCAACCCAAAAATCTGACAAGACGTGAAATTTGCTATATGTTCCAAGATATGCTCATCCGCATTATCACAATTAAAGATAGATTTTGAGATGCTAACTTCCATCCTAGTAGTTGAACATAATACATTTATGATCTCAAAAAAATGTTGTCACTCTGCAACTTTTATGATGAGCTATTTGAAACATCAACAAAGATGATGTTTATATTTTTATATTTATAGTATTCTATATATTGCAATTAATTTATTATATTTTTTAATTAATTTATTGATTTTTATTTTTATTTTTAAATAAATATCTTATAGTTGGTCCTTATTTTTAAAAGGTAGGGATGGGATAAATACCAACACATGCTATTATGAAGAATCAAGATATGGCCAGAATTAGATAATCCAGTCAATCATTGCATAGTCAAAGTTGGCTCCCAAAGATCAAGTGTCAAAAAGCAAGATTAGAACCCAGGTAGGGAGGATAACAACATTCCTGCGAACCACCCAATCTACAATTAATTGACATGATCACTCCATAATTATATCCATAATTTTTTTTTGTTGCAAGTTTGCATTGTATTAAACTATTAAAACAAAGGTTACATCCAAAATTACATCTCTGACATAGTTTTGGGGTGGTATGAAGCATATGATCCACCACCCCAACTAGACAATTCTATGAACATATATTTCAAAAACATGGCACAAAAACCCATCAGACGATGGGGTCCAAACACTAGACTCAAAATTCATACTGATATTGTTCAAAGACAAATTATACAGTCATGTTTAAAAATCAAATTAAAACATAGAAATTGAACATAGTAGGTGGAATAAGTGGTGGGCCAAGCCGACTTCTGGGTCTTCATCAACAACAAGATAAGGGCCATAATTTTCCTTTATGATGGGGCATCCCCCTGGAAATCATCATCATCCTTATTGTATGGCTGCTTAACAAGAAGAGGAGAATATTTATGGACGGGTACCTCACTTTTACGGACGGGCTTGTTGCTCAACGACGTGATGGTGGAAGGTGGAGGAAATAGTGCATTCATTGTTGTGGCCATCGCCGGAACCGAGATCCTATCCATAGATGTTGACGGTGCCCCCGTAACACTACTGCTTCCTCCATCATCATTTCCTGTCGTGTAGATCCCCATGGCTAAGCATTTCCAAGTGGAAGTCGCATCTAGCCTGTTGAGTTGGGTGTCTAGCTCAATTTCAATTTCTTACCATTTATTCCATTAAAGACCCCATCATGTTTTTGATAAGCCAATAATGGTTAATATGTATGCCCCCTATGCCTCTAGCCAAATGCTCAGTGACCAAACACGCTTCCCATTCCTCAATCAGGGTTCGCACAGGTGTGGAGACACCTATCTCATAACCTTTTTCCAGCCTTGAACTCATGATGCATTGTGCACACCCACGATCACTCCTACCATGACGAGGGGTGCCATGTTGATGAGACACGGTGAGATGATGTTGTAGCTTCTCGTTTGAGCCTTTACTAGCCAACGCCCTTTGTCTTGAATGTTGGTGTAGGTGAAAACTTGGATTCAAAGAAAACCAGGTGGACAGACCAAAAATGAGATAGGAAGAATCTTTGATGATATCCATAGCCTGAGGTCTAGGATGTTGATGCAGGTAAAGACCAAGATTTTGATAAAACCAGTTGGGAAGACCAGAGCCAAGCTAGGAGGAATCATTCAGGAGTAGAATAATGATCCAAGGGGATTCCCGTTCAAGAACATTAATCTTGTCGACGACACGAGTAAGCTCAGAGGCCATTGAAGGGGAGTTAAAGTAGGGATGGCTCTTTCGACGCCCGACGTAACTGTGAAATGGATCTTCCATCATTCGACAAGACCGAATGCACATCGCGAGACAGATGAATTAACTGTTGAACTCTTCCTTCATTGCCAGCCAGAGTGACGGCCTTCACGCAGTGAATGTGCTTTAATTTTCTCTTAGGGGGGATAACGAGGGACCAACATGCAGGGTTCCATGCTGTCGGCCCATAGATCAAGGTGCTCAATTCTGTTAGCTGGACATGTGGCACCCACATTCAGGTTGGATAAATACTTGGATGCCAGGTCCTGACATCTGTGGGCTAGAGCCGTGTCATCGATGCTACCCAACTCTCCTTCTGTGAGTTGTGAGTTACTGAGGACTCCTTCATTGGATAGATAATCAGCAAGAGAGTTGGCCTTATGTTTCACATGGTGGAAAGAGATAGCCATATTGTGAAAGAGATGGCTAGCCAGATGGGTGAGACCATGCTCCAATCTCTAGTTGGGTGAGAGCTTAGAGATATGAGAGCCGTGCATGATTTTGGAATCCATCAGGAGGATGATTTGTAAATCCCATTCATCCACCAAAGGTAGAAATTATTTTTTATTGGAAATTCCAATTCCTTCAATGATACCCTCCAATTCAACATCATTATTACTGTCATGGCCAATGTTCCCAAAGAATATCCACAGAATATTTCCCACGTTATTTCTAATGACTCATATGAAACCATCAGTACTAGGATTTCCTTTGGATGCACCTTTGAAGTTGAGTTTATAGACATCATCCGGAGGGGGAGACCAAGTGCAAGGACTTTCAATATTGACTCTAGGATTCCTGGTTGCCACCTCAGGAGGGGTGAGATGTATTTTCCAGTTATCCAACATTTGTTTCTCAGGTGGAGAGATGGAAAAGTATGTATCAATTTTCTGGAGGAAAGAGATTCATGGAGGTTATTGTTGATGATATGTCGGATGCCCTCAGGGGAGTTTCATTTGCCAACAGAAATTAAGATATTTCTTTCTTTCCAGATGTTCCAAATGATGAACTTAGGTATAAGTTCCCAAAGATGGTTGAGAATCGAGTTGTGAAAGGGCTTGGCATCCCATCACTAAAGAGTCTCAGTGATGTTCCTTTTGATTTTTTTGGATCTCCTGTTGTTTTCTGCGGATTTGTCCCATAACAAATTGGAAAAGGTACATGAGTCCAAAAGACGATCAATGGTTTCAGAATGAGTGTTGCAAATAACACATTGAGAAGGACCTTGAAATCCCCATTTTAGAAGATTTTCCAAAGTGAGAATACACGTATTAGATAACAGCCACAAGAATGTGGAAACCTTGGGCCATAAGTTGGGATTCTGAATTTTCCTCCAATTTATGGAGGGATGTTCCTCCTGTTTTGTTGTTAATAAAGAGTAAGCATCTTTGACCGTGAAGGTACCATTGCTGCCATGACCCCATCTGATGATATCGGGTCCATGTTTGATCTGAATCCTTCTTCGCTGAATGTCATGCCAAATAGCTTCCAAGTGTTCAGACTCCAGACAGTGTCTCCAACTGCTAGGATCCTTCCACAGTCGGAAAGTAGAAGTGACATCTTCCTTCCAATGATCTCTCACAAGCGTGGTTTGATTTGTTTGTAAGAAGTCTTGGATTTATTCCTGGATGTAGTTGTTTATGAAGCTTGGAAGTTGCTTACAAGAATCATGCCAGAAGAGTGTGTTGCTCCCATCTCGAATCTCTCAGGGCTCTTTGGTTGCTGGAAAATTTCCAAATCGAGGAGCCTAGAGGATCCTGATCAAATCTGACAAGATTTGGAGGGGTGAAAGCTTTGCTGTATTTGCAATTCCAAAGTTGAGCCCAAGGGGTATGATTATGAGATATCCATTTCCACCATAGTTTTGCTAAGAGTGCACGGTTATTTAGCTCATGGTCTCGGATCCCAAGGCCCCCCTCTAACTTTGGAAGATAGATCTGCTTCCAACTTAACAGGGCCCACTTGTTCCTATCCTTATCACAACCCCAAAGAAAATTTCTCTGAATTTGTTTTAGTGTTTAAGTACCCATTTTGGAGCAGGTAAGACAGAGAAGAGGTAGAGGGGCATGGATTGCAGGAAAACTTTGATAAGAATTAAACGACTATCTAGGTTAAGGGAACGAAAGGTCCATGAGGTAATGTGAGTTTCCAATTTGTCTAGGAGTTATTTTCACGAGGAGTGCTCGATTACAGAATCAAAGAGAGGGGATCCTAAGTATTTAGAGGGAATAATGGCCACATAAAACTTGAGAATTCTGGAGATATTGTGTTCGCTGGTGATGCTGGTATTGCAAAAGAATATTTGCGACTTTTCTAGGTTAATGGAGGTACTGAATGACTTAGAGAATCGATCCAAGATGGATTTAAAGGTACGTGCTTCCTGGACAGAGGGTTGAACAAAGAATAGGTTGCCATCCATAAACTGCAGATACACAGTGGGGGGATCTCCACGGAGAGAAATTCCTCATAAGGAGTAGGAAGAGATAGCATCTTTAAGCATTCTTCCTAGACCTTCTTCCATAAGAATGAAGATAAAGGGAGAAACAAGATCACCTTAACGAAGCCCATGGGAGGGGGAGAAAGTGGAGGAGGGCGTTCCATTGAAACAAATGGAGTCAAAGGTAGAGGAGACTAAATAGATGATCCATCTCGCCCAATTCTAACAGAAACCAAAATCCTTGAGTGTTTTCTCAATGAACTCCCAACTCATCTTGTCGAAAGCTTTAGAGAGATCATGTTTTAGGAGCATTCCAGGCATTTTGGTTTGTTTTAAGGAGTGGGCGATTTCGTGGGCTAGGATAATGCCATCAAGGATTTCTCTTCTCTCCACATAGACATATTGCTCAGGAGAATTGAGTAATGGAATAAGGGGTTTGAGGCAGTTGGCTACAAATTTGGAGATGATTTTGTAAGTAACATTGCAGAGAGAGATGGGTCAGAACTTACCTGGGTAAGAGGATCCAGATTCGCTTGGAATGAGAGTGAGATAAGTGGCATTGAGGGTTGGAAGAAACCACTTATTTTGCCTTGATTCTTCAACCAAATCCAGAACTTTGGTCTTTATAAAATCCCAGCAATAATGAAAAAATTTGATGGTAAAGCCATCAGGGCTCGGAGCTTTTCCTTCCTCCATATGGTTCATCATTGTTTCCACCACCTGCATGGAGATCGATTTCATGAGAGAGGAATTGTGCTCCGCAATGATTAAGGAGGGGATGTGCTTTATAACCTAGTTAATGGCCTCAACTCTCTTTTTCCATATATGCATGCTCCTCCAGGATGGTGCTGCCATCGGCTTTTAGTTTGACAATCCTATTGTTCATCCTGTTATGGATCGTGGATCTATGGAAGAAAGTAGTGTTTCTTTATCCCTCTTTAAGCTAGGATACTCTGGAATTATGTTTCCACAAAGTTTCTTCATGTTCAAAATGTTTGTTAAGTCATGTTAAGAGTTCTTTTTCTTTGGTTTTTATCTCATCCATATACCGATTATTCATTATGTTCAACTGCATGGTTTCCAATTCATTTTGAATAGCCTCTTTATCCTTGAATATGTTACTGAAAGTACTATGATTCCACTTGCGAAGATTTGTCCGGAGGATCCAGAGCTTCTGATGCATGATGGAAATTTTGGATATTCCTTTTACATGCATTTTGGTCCACCAATATTTCATTGTATCATTGAAGGAAGCCTAGGATAACCAGAACTTTTCAAAGCGGAAAGGTCGATAAAGGGGTGTACTTAAGCTATGCCAGGAGAGGGATATAGGCCAATGGTTAGAACCAGTAGTAGGAAGGATGAGGGAATCTAGGACCCCACCAGAAGCAAGGATACTGTCCGTGACAAGAAAATGGTCCAGTTGCTTGGAAATATGATGAACCCCTCCCCTCTTATTGTTCCAGGTGAAGAAACTTGAGGACGAGAGAAGGTCAATTAAGGATTTGTTGGAAATGGTAGCTTTGAAGGCCTGATCTTCCATAGAGAGGGATCTCAGACCGCCTTTCATTTCCTCTAGATTGAGAATCATATTTAAACCTCCTCCTATTAGGATGGGGGAGTCAAGAAACTGCTGAACAAACCACTCAAGGTAATGAAGGAGATGGATCTTGAGACTGGGGGATTGCGGCCCATAAACATTTGGGATATGGCCTCTGGTATTGGTTCCAAAAATATGAAAGAGGGTAGAGATGGAATGGGTAGTAGAGTCAAAGTTACTGAGAGAGACAAGAAGGGGATTCGAGGTGATTGAAATTCCCCCGGAGGCTCCTTTGGCATCTATGGAAATACTTTGGATACCTTTCTAGATTCTAGTGAAAAGAGTGGAAAGGGAATCGATGGAACACTTTGTTTCTTGAAGAAAGAGGATAGTGGGCTTGTCCTGTAGAAGTTTTCTTTTTAACATTCTATGCTTTGAGGGTCCGTTGAGGCCTCCAACATTCCATGAGATGATATTCATTGGATAACTTGGGAGGAGGTGGAGAAGAATTCCATTAGCTCAGCACACTGCCCTGATTCAAACAATGCATTACCAACCCTGCTTAACTGTTGTAGATCTGTTTTGTGGCCTCTCTTCTGTTATCTTTTTGAATTTGTTGCGAAGCGTTGTAGACTCCGAGTTTGTTATGAGATTTCACTTTGACAAGATCTTCCTGTAGAAGTTGTATTTGTCGTGCTGGAATGGAGTCGAAGGATTTCCAGTGCAGGAATCCTCCATTATGAGTAGATCAATCTCTCTCAGATATGGTTCTTTCATATCCTCCTAAGTGGATTCATTTGGTCTAACATCTGTTAGTAGCTCCAAAGGATCTAGTGAAGAGCTAATCAAAGGGTCCGATCTGCTATCAAAAGGAACTGAGGTGGGAGGAATATTTCTTGGTCCATGCTTGTTCTTCGCCTGTATCTTCTGTTGTGAAGGGTCTTGAGGCAAGGGAATTTGATCAATATTTTCCATGGTTGCATCATATGTTGGGATTTTTGGTTGATTCTCTAGGATTGCAAAGCTATTGTTGGTGGTAGGAGCATCTTCTTGAATTTTTTCAATCACTGCTCTGCGACTATTGTGTATATCCATAAATAATAATAATAAAACAATGAGATTACTTATATCCATAATAATAATAATAATAATAATAATAATGTTAATGGAAACCACTTCTAGGTTCACCATAAAGACCATGTCTTTTACCATTTCAATAGACTTAAGGTTATCTCAGGAAAAACACCCTCCTAGCTCCATCACTTCGTGGACAACCAACTTGAGTCTTGTATTGAAGGGGCCTAAAAGACATTCAATTCCTTGAGATTGAATTTAGCCATAATGTTCGAGCTTTTGATACAGTTAGAGACATCTATACCATGGTTGTATCATTGAAGAAAAGCCACTAATTGTTTCCTTAAAAGACACTTATTATCTTAGGTCGTCATTAAATTCCCATACTTCGATGACGTATCCACAAAATCTGGGTTTTAATGCATTTAAGTCCCCTTCAAGCTGTTTTGAAGATGTCGACTCATCATTGAACCCTCCAATCTTGATTTTCCGTATGATATCAAGATGACCCTATTCATATGTCCCTAAACGTATTCTACGTATATCTTGAGAACTCCAAAATGTATGTTCCATCAAACTTGAAATGCACGTTGCTACTTTGTTGTGTGGTGTGATTCATTTTATTCATTGAAAATACATGCAAGATATAAGGGGAAGATCAAGGCTTACTACCCTTTCCCTAAAATTACCTTCGAGAATTCCAATCGATCCATTGCTCACGTCAAGCAGGGAGGATCATAGCCATGCCACCAAATTTGTGAAATTTTGAACATATCATTTTATGGGGTAAGAAGAAAGTGTTCTAAGGTGTTATTCATTACATTTACTAGTGCATTATTGGATTTTAGGTTAGGTTGATATTATTTCTTGATATGTGGTATTTAAAATATAACAGTATTGTTTGTAACAACACTTATTTTTGCAACCTCAAGTTGAATGCCATCGAAACAACATGAATTACATTTACAAGATATAAGTCTAAATGCCATCTAAACTATTATTGGTTATATCTATGCTTAAATCTTAAAACATTCATGGTAGAAATAATATGCAATATACTATTGTAATTATCTCTATTATAAACATAATTATACAAATACTAGATTTTTAAATCAAGCAAAATAAAACAAACATGAAAGCTACAATATTTGAAGAGTTTATAAAAATACTTCACATGCATGTTAGCTACAACTCAATGAGGATTTTATTCAAACACTTCACATGCATGTAATCTACATCTAATTTAGGAGTTATTTAAAACATTTCATATGCATTGACTATTAATTAAATTTCCCACGCCACATAACCATTACCATAGGATAAGATGTGTTTTGTAAAATTGCCTGGATTACAAAATAATTTTCAATTTTTTTTTAAACATATATTCAAAATGGGGGTTCCATGTGTATATAGTACAAATACCCCCTGACGTTGTATAGAAAGAGAATAGAAAGTTTTTTACACTTCTTTTTCTAATCTCAAACCAATAACCCAAAATTTTCAACCAAAAAAAAAAAAACTTAAATACCACTACAACAAATCCCTATGATTAGCTTCCTTTTTTGCTTCTAGTGACTGTTTTAATGTATTTTTCTCCATTCTTTTGAAAAATTAAGCGCTATTCATAGGAATGATGCTATTCGTGGCGTAATTTGTGTCGACTAGCCCAGATTGGCGCTAAATTTGACAATAAGTAGCGTTGACTATTACTCCCAATGTAGTGCTTAATTTAGATTCTAGTTTTTCTTAATTTAGATTCACCAATGTCATCCATCCACCCTACACAATGATCAGTGAATGGGGCCAACGTTGGAATTTATTCAAAATGTGCTTGTATACGTTGAAATTTCACATGGTTATAATAGGATCATGCTTGATGGCATGGGAGGGTTTTAAGATTAAAGGAAATCATCATAAAATTCATCTCCACCATCACGGTTTTCATTTCCATCAGCACCATCATCGTATTCATCATGACCCAATTTTTCCATCCATGCCAGCAAAGATAAAACCCAACATACCGAACTTTGTAGCAAAACCTAATGAAGATGTCAATTTCCCTGTATTTTCCTTTTTCTTGTGGAATTCTTCGAGACAATTAAACCATGATTCTATTAACTTAAGACATCCCCAAATAATTTTATAGGGTCCAACATGCAAGTGGTTTAATGGTTAATTGCTTAGTCATTATTTTGGTTTAAGTGATTAATGTCATCCATTGCTACACAATGAGAAGTGAATGGGTCGAACGTTGAGATTTCTTCAAATTGTGTCTGTATGCATTGACATTGAAATCATCAGACTAGACACATGCCTTGAGGGTATGGGCACATTTAAAGATTCAAGGATGTCTGATGTCCCCGCATAATCTAAAAGATCATCCATGTTTCCATCAACTTTCATCATGAACCTTTCCTTATCATCATTTGTCATTCACACATATAGAATATTTGTCATAACTCTCTTTTAATGTCATGGGACTTCCAACACTCCCATCACCAATGTCACCCATCCACCATACAGAGTGAGCAGTGAATGGGCACAACGTTGAAATTTCTTCAAAACGTGCCTTTATGCATTGAAGTTTTACATGGTTAGACTAGGTGCATGTATTGATGGTATGGGAGGGTTTTAAGACTCAGGGAAATCATCATAATCGTCATCACCATCATCATGGTTTCCATTTCCATCCTCATCATCATCGTATTCATCATGAACCGAATTTTCCATCCATGCTAATAAATATCACACCCGACATACCAAACTTTATAGTGAAACCTAATGAAGATGTCAATTTCCATGTATTTTCCTTTCTCTTGTGGCATTATTTGAGACAATTAAACCATGATTCTATTAACTTAAGACATCCGCAAATAATTTTATAGGGTCCAAAATGCAAGTGGTTTAATGGTTAATTACTTAGTCATTATTTTGGGTTAAGTGCTTAATGTCATCCATCGACCTTGTATAATAAGAAGTGAATGGGGTCAATGTTGAGATTTCTTCAAACCGTGACTATATGCATTTAAATTTGACATGGTTAGACTAGATGTGTGCCTTGAGGGCGTGGGAAGGTTTTAATCTAAAAAAATGTCAATGTTTCCATCAATTTTCATCATGCACTTCTTATTGTCATCATTTGTCATTCCCACATATAGAATCTTTGTCATAACTCTCTTTTAATGTCATGGGACTTCCAACACACCCATCACCAATGTCATCCATCCACCCTACATAGTGCGTAATGAATGGGGCCAACGTTGAAATTTCTTCAAAATGTGCCTGTATGCATTGAAATTTTACATGGTTAGACTAGGTGCATTCCTTGATGGTATGGGAGGGTTTTAAGACTCAAGGAAATTGTCATAATTATTATCATTTCCCACGATGATGATTAAATCATGATTCTATTAAGTTAACACATCCCAATTTTTTTTTATAGGGTTCAACATGCAAGTGGGTTAATGGTTAATTGCTTAGGGATTATATCGGGTGAAGGGCTTAGTGAAATATTTCAATAAGTTTTATAATATAAAATAATGAACGAACTTTACATACATTTTGCGTATTGGTTTGGATTTACATTTTCCCTAATGAAAAATGCATTAATCCACTTTGCATACATTTGGCCTAATGGTTTGGATTTACATTGTTTTATATATACACTATAGGTAATTATATTTTTTATATATTACATATTTAATGTATTGTTATTCAATAGGATCTTCATCCTAGTTCATTCAGAGTATAACCAATAATCTAACAACACCTCAAAACCATTATCAAGCAATAAATAACCACTAACCATGCTAACTCTTTTTTTACTAGGGGAATGAACAACTAGGGATGTGGTTAGTAATCACGTGACACAGGGTCCAGGGATCCAATCCCACTATCGCTATACCCCTAGGTGCACCCACAAGGATCAAACCATGGTGCACAGGTAAGTTTGGAGGAATTTGAACACGAGACCTTTGGTTTACAACCTTTTACAACATTTCAACTTTACCACTTGCTTTGCCCCCCTTGGGATAACCATTCTAACTCTTAATTTCAAAGCAATCCTAATATTTACTGCCAACAATTCACACCCAAGTTTGAACATTTTAAGGATGTTGCAATAGGTAATTTTTATTGACACAAATAATATTGAAGCATTCCAAAGTGTGGGCCATAAGAATAATCATTTTTAAAACAAGAATTACAAATAATTCTGAAAATTTAGAAATTTTCCTCATTAACATTATTGTATGCAACAATGACATCCAGTGTATCATCCACTGTAATCCAACTCAATAATTTTTTGGATTTTCCCAACATATTGTAGATTCCATTTAATTCTATTATTATTTTTTGAGCTTGCTCAACTAGATTGCTTGAAATCAACCATGATTCCACAATCAAAGGATCATCTCTTTACTTCTACCCTTTCTACATGATAATGTCGACCATATGCTCACATTGTAGGATATTTCCTCACCTGTGAAAGACCATTTATTTAAGTTAAAACAAATATAATGATGAATATTTCAATAGTTAATAGTACCATTACTAATTTGAGACAAAATTTTCTAATATTCCAACTGTACCTTTCTTTCACATCCTCTATACATGTTGATTTCATCTTCTATTATGTTTGAATCAATACTTGTGTCTTCTATTTGATTTTGGATTTGTTCAATAACCCATTCCAGTGTGCAATATTTGACCCCTTCCCCAAGCAGATCAGTGGAAAGTGGAGTATTCCATGGATACAATCTATTAAGCTGTCTCCTTTCTTCTAACATTTCTTCTCTCTTCATATCATATAAATCAATCCATTTGTTCATAAAGTCCATGTGTCACACTTGTCAAGTATAGTGCTTTTGTCTAAACCTATTACTTGTCAATATGTTTATTTAAAAATCCAAATGTCATGTTGTTAATTTGACAAATAAATTAATACAGAGTAAATTAATGATTGCAATAAATTCAACAACAATGACCATGAATTTACTTACCAATTTCTACTTGAACACCATTAGATTGTGGTTTTTCTCCATCAATAATATATGATGCTTGTTATTCATCCCAGAAGCATGGCCCATATTCAAAAACCTTACAAAGGAATTCACATAGGAAGAAAAATGATTCATTCAATACATACCCTTAAGCCATGCAACGCTATGGGTGTGCCTTTTGCCTTACATATCTTTTTAGATTTTTCATATACCTCTCAGAGAAAAACATTCACCACGTTGATATGACACTCGCCAATTCAATGCCATTGACTAAGTGTATAAGTAAATGGACTTGTAGGTCCATGACACTTGTAGGGAGATCCTTCTCAAATAAACATACAATTTATGCAATTTCCTTCTTCCATTTTGGCACTTCACATTATTGGATCTCCTTGGAGGCTAGC
The DNA here is from genome assembly GCA_001517045.1 of Pseudotsuga menziesii. Lineage (NCBI taxonomy): Eukaryota > Viridiplantae > Streptophyta > Pinopsida > Pinales > Pinaceae > Pseudotsuga > Pseudotsuga menziesii. Next base: position 165,470 of record LPNX010286507.1, on the reverse strand, counting down.
CACCTAATATAAGAATAGTAAATTAGTATCAACCTTTAGTCAAAAATAAAAAAAATGCAATATAATATCTCTATGTCTCTCACACATGAACATTTTTTAACACATACCTTGTAATTCATGAAAATTGATTTATGGCAGTCCTTAAGTCAATGATAAGACATGAATCCCCCCTAATTGAAAATGGTATTATATGCTATCAAACACATTTATTAAATGTCATTAGTAATTTTTCTCACATGATATAATATCAAATATATATTTAGTACTTAATTAATGTTACTGGTAAAAGTTAAGAGATGATAATACCTTCATGAAATTACGAAAAATCACGTGTTTTAATTTTTGTGATATGTCCATCAACTGTAAAATATTTTCCAATGATGACCCATATCTAGTAGGTGTCCTAATTGAACGAAATATTTTTTTACTATTTTTTCAAAATCCATGGAGCTTCTGCATATGTTTCATTTTCCATCTTTGGCCACAAATGTATTCTATCAAATTTAGTATGCAAAAGAGTGATATCTCTCCTTGAAGACAAGGTGTCCTTGTCTTTTCCTGATATATGTCAAAAACTAGAATTTGGCACATTTTTGAAGATGTGCATAGGATATAATAGTTGAGATATTAATAGATCCTTCCAGTAAGGGAGATCATAAAATAGATTTCCTTTTCATTCCTTCTAGCATATTAACTACAACTTATTCGGGTTCTTCAATTGAATCACCCCAATCAAATAAATCCTCCCAATATTTTTCAGCATATTTATATTTCTCAAGCCAATAACCTAGACCCATAATCATGGGAGGGATTCCATTTTCAACTTTTCCACCAAATCGATTCTTCTAGCAATTTCTAAACTTATGATCTGGTGGTAGAAAAACCCTGCTATTTGCATAATAAAATTTATGTATATCTTTAGAATACCTCCCTTGAAATTATTTTGCACATCTTGGACATGGAAATTTCCCCTTTGTTTGAAGCCCTATAGTTCAATAAGAAATGTTATTAACATCAAAATATTGTTATAAAAGTAAGTATGAAAGTATCGATGAAGATAAAACATGAGCGTAAATACTTAAATATTTCATCGTACCAGAACAAACACTATATCTTGGGAAATCATGGATAGTCCAACGTAGCACTCCATACAACATGAACGACCTATTTGATGGAGAACATGATATTTCATACATTCTTATGCCTTTCCATAGCATTTGCATCCCATCAATAAAAGGTGCAAGATAAACATCCATGTTTTTAATTTGATTCTTTCCTGGAACAATGAGACTCTGATAAGGTGCTCCTTTCTAACACTCATCAAAGGGGGAATATTTAATACTATCAATTCGACTAGCAAAACAATATTATTTTGATTCATGAAAGAGAATGGATACTCTCCATCTATTGCAGGCCTAAACTTGATAAAACAAGGTTCATCTTTGAATTTTCTTGGCCATTTTTCCTCTATGCGTTTCATTTCTTTGTAGCCATCCATAATTCACATGAATCCATTTTTACTTTTGTTATTTGCATTCCAATCCATCAATTGTGCAAGTGAATTTCAACGAAACATTCGTTGAAGTCTAGGTATAATTGGTAATTGTTGTAAAACCTTAGTTGGTACTATAGGACATTGTGCATCTATACGATATCTCTTCTCTTTGCATATAGGTCATTCTACCTTGTCTTGATATTTATCTCTGTATAAAATGCAATCATTTATACATGAATGAATTTGCTTATATTCAATCCCCAACTCAACCAACAACTGACGTGCTTCTATGCAATTTGATGACAACACATTCTCTTAAGTGAATATTTTAGTTTTTAGTGCCATATAAGATTGCAAGAGATTACATCAATTGAATGTTTGACTTATGGTGAACATGTTTGATATGCCATTCTATATTATGACTGTTTATATACAATATATGGTATTAAAATATCCTTAATGAAATTTAAATGTAGTTGATGTATGTTTACAAATTACATACACAATTGACAATGGAAAATAAGAAATAGATTTGAACTCACTTTAGTAGAGTTGTGAATCCTTTGTCTGACCAACCAAATATTGACTTGATTTCCAATAATATCAATGTGCATTCCATGTTTTAGGTTCTTCTTGCACCCAATTTGAACATGGGTCTCTTGGATGCTTTCTTGATTGAGTCTTTCAACAGGTAGTTGTCATCGAGATTACCTTGGTGGTAATTACCCCTACTATCATCATTAGTGTCAACCATATGATCATTATTGTCATCATTGTTTCCATCCCCAAAGAATGATGTAGCATTTCATTTAATCCTTCTTGATGCACTGCATTTTCATTGTCATCATTATCATTAAGTCTAGGTGGCATGTCATTAATGTATTCTAGTCTCATCAACTATTCAAATTTCTCAGCTGGTAGCATTCTCTTCAATGTTTCTCTTTTCACCCTGGCATGGTTTAAAGGATGGTTTGGCATCCAAATCTTAATGGTCTTGGGTATTGGTAGGTGTATCATCAATATCTTCTACCTATCAACAAACAAAATCATTATTTAATGTTTGGAAACAATTGGGTAAATCATAAATGTATCGATTTCAAAGAAATATAATCAAATATGTATTAAGAAATAAAAACATAGAATGTATGTATATATATACATCAATTGAATCATGCAACATTATTTTATGGAATACTTTTCTAATACAATAATTTAAAATAAAACCCAAATTTGATAACATATATTATAAAAAATCAGTCCATACTCATTGATTATTCTTTGGGTTTATGCCCTTAAGAACATCCTTAGGGAGACCTTGTTCTTCCCTATTATTTCATGCAAGAGTGCATTTTAAGAAGGGGTAATCAATCAATAACTCATCCCCAATGTTAAGGTCCATAATAGCCTCAACCATTATCAATCTATCAAGATCTCTTTCCATATATCCATCTTTATTATTTATAACCTCAACAAATTGACAATTCGATCTTATAGTAGGGTCCCTTCCCTTACTACTATTTATAAATCCTGAAATATTTTGGTGTGTGTATGCACACCGATCTATATACATAAGATGAACTCTATTTGTTTCTTTTCCATTTTCAAGTTGGAGACGATGTGTATATATATTCGAATTTAGACCATATGTTGACATCAAAGCCTTGTATTCTTCTAGCCTTCTCCATTCAACACTGTAATTTGACGAACCATAATATGGAATTAATATCCTAGTGGTTTGTTATGAATTGTTTTTATGTTTATATAACACATGTACATTTTGTACAATAAAGAGGACTAGACTCACTCCATGAATATTGGAGGGTTGTATCATGTAGTTGTATCCCCAAAATCGAAACACCTAATACACTCTAGGTAGTTGTTGATCACTAAGCCAAGCACAATATAGTCGACAATCAAATGTATCTTTGTAAATTGTTCTCAAAGTCATGGGGAATTCATCATATCCATCACATTCATTATCTTAGGGTATCTACTCCACCTTCCCCTTGTCTTATGCAAATTATGCATCTTTAAACCAATTCTTGTTCTAATGTTAATTGTTTTCATCAATTCCTCATATTCTAAGCTGGTTTATGTGCACATATTTTTGTTGGATGTATCATATGTATGATAAATAATCATCACCCTCTAGGATGGAACTCGGTGCGCTAGGAAAATTTAAACCAAGAACTTTATCCTGCAAGTATTCATTAAGAAAGAAAAAAATTATTTAAATAACGTAAAACAATGTTTAAAAGAATTATAATATATATCAAATTGGAAAATTGCTTACCACAATTCGTATTGGATTTGATTCGATTGTAGGAGGCATAATACCTAGTGGAATCACATCATCTATTTAATGTCTTTGTACAATTGCTCGTTTGAATTATTTCTTTCAACTACACACAAAACATTCGCAAACAACAATTTTCTCAAAGTATTCATCCCATGTACTATAGCATTGACCAACCTCTCGTTCAGTGTAATCATTTGTTGTGTCTACATGATCAATTGTCATATCGTATTCCACCCATTGTACTCTACGTGATTTAACATTTTTAATTCCACGTCCGCATACATAAATTTTTATTTTGCTAGTTGAATGTTCATGCTTTGCATTTCTCCAATCTTCATCTAACATAATCAATTACATGCATTATTTTTTGTCATGATTGGATAAAACACTATAAATTTTAATAATGTTGTGAAAAAAGATGGATGTATCACACAAGTGCCATTAAATCAATCTTTTCAAAGTCAATTCAAAATTTGAGTACATGATGTCCTAGGTTAGGTGTTGTGTCCTCATTATATATGGCACAATATATTGTCGTGGCCTTGTTGGGACCCTATAATACACAACATAGTCAATAATGTTTAATACACCAATTATATCATTTCAACTAATATGCTATCCAACACAAAAAACCTCACTTTAAATATATATTTGACATATTTATATCATGTTTTGGATTTGAAAAAAAAACAATTTTATGACTGTAGGTATATACATCGAGCCCAAATTTCAACAAGAAAAGTATCCAACATCCCTATCCAACATGGCCATCCTAAATTTCAAACTTTTCCCTTGATCATAGAATCACATTTAATTACCATTTCTGCAAATTTTGAAACCAATAAGTTTGACCTCAAAGGCCTCATGGACACAAAAATGAGTTTATCTCCTCTATTTTGTAGCATTTGTTAATTCATAAACACATTCCTCCTTTGGTTGAGGTTGATTTTTCTTCTTACCTTTATTGTATCTGGAGATTCCGTCGTCATATCTATTTCCACCTACTTTCCTCTAGTTGATTTAGTAGTTCTATGTCATCCACGTCCTCTGTCCATGGCCTCCTCTAGATCATGTAATACATAACAATGAGAATAGTCACATGGAAGTTGTGCACCAAGAGAATATTGTTGAACTTATCTTGGCTCTAGGATGTGTAGATTTAGGGCCTAAACTCAACGCAAAATTTTGTGTATCTTAGGACAAAAAATCAACACGAAATGGGGCACAATTTGCGCTGACTTTGACACCCCAATGAGGTTACATTTAGGCCCAAACATTGGCGTTGTATTCAGTGTTAATTGCATCGACTATAGTGTCGATTGACGAAACAAAAAAAAGCACACAACACAAACCATTTAAACATCAAACATGTTTTACATCCAACATACCACCATCGGATCTCCACCAGTCAAACTTAAGAGCACCCAAGGAAATATCAGGATAATTCCTAGCATAAACCTACCGATTTGAGCTTCGAGAAGACCACTATGGAGAAAATAACAAGATTGAGACCCACTAAGAATCTCATTAGCACACAGTAATTTCAACTCTCTACACTAGAGTTCCAATAGTGAAACTTGGAAGTGACTAAGGAAATATCGAGCTCATTCCTAGCATAGACACACAATTTGAGCTTTCGGGAAGACGGTTGTGGAGCAAATAACAATATTTTTAACCTAAATATAAGCTTGTTAGGAGGGAAATTTCAACCCTCTTCCATGGAGATCCACTAGTCAAACTTGGGAGTATCGAGCTAATTCCCAGTGCAGGCAGACCACCGTCAACCAAATAACAATATTGCAACCCAAAAAAGCTCGTTGTTCCCACCATATCTATGACTTGTTTTGTAAAAAATGTGAAAGCTAAGGTAGAGATTCACCCTCTACTACCCTAGCAGTGTCTCTTTCATTTTTCTCCACAGTCTGGATGTAAATAATTTTCCCTAGGTCGCCTCAAAATGTCACGCAACATTAAGGGAAAAAAGGGAGTAGACACTGGACACATTGATGTGAGTTGGTCAATTTATTGATTTCTAAGTGTTTCAAATATTTAATTTTTAGTTTTTTTTTCAAAATTGAAAATGAGATATTTTATCTCTCTCTCTCTCTCTCTCTCTCTCTCTATATATATATATATATATATATATGAAAAATAAGATTGACCAAGAGAAAGAGGCATTGGATTCCATACTGGGGATGGAGGAAAGGAAAAATATGGATGGTGTGGACTTCAAAGCACTCGCTAGTGTTAGGATTAATTAATCCTCCCTTTTACCCACATAGTCTATTTAATTCATTTAGCCTAGCTTAGGAGGTCATCATCAAATACTAGTGTATGTGGGACACACCTAAGGGTCATATGCCATTTACTGCACCTGATTGCATAAGTTTAGGATACCTATGGACCAATTACTACATTATAGGAGCCCACTCTGAGTGCCACCAACAATCACCTTCAGTTTCCTATGTTAGGCAATCATGCATGCTCAGTTATGCTTCAGTTACCATCAGTTATATCACATTTAGTTATTATCACCAATTTGCATGATGCATGGGAGAGTAGGTGCCATTATTAACCTTCCCTCACCTACCATCATCAGTTAACTGATTGTAGACTAATTTGGTTATCTAGTGTTAACTAGTGAGCTTTAACTGTGATTATTTCCACATTGAGTTAGCTAACCAACCAGTTTGAGTTGGTGAATTCAAATCTTATCCACAATAGTCAAATTCTATTTATTATATGACAATTGTATTACTAATTAATTAATGAATATTAATGTAATGATAATATGAACAATACTTGTTTGATTTGTGTGAAATTTCTGTTATGAATCCATTGTTTAGTTTACATTGTTTGATAATTACATTGCATACTTATTTTCATATAGCTCTCATTTTGTCTTGTGGATCTATGATTCATGAAATTTAACATGGTATTAGAGCCTATGTTCAGGCCAACAACAAACCTCAGAAACATCCATGCATGCACTGGAAGCAGTTGAGTTTCCACATAATTGTTGGGATCGTTGCATTGCTCCCTCCGGATTCTGTCCAGAGAAGTCTATGTAGGTGTGACAAAATCTGAAAAAGTGCACATGTCAGGGTGGAAGGGTTTGAACTGACAAATGTTTGTGAAATTAATTTTCTTTTACAGTGATTTTGCAGGTACCTACGTAGCTCTTGAATATTTGTTGATCAACATACAAGGAAATGGAGAATTCAACTCCTCTATCACCTAGAATCTTTACACCCTTTAATTATATTGATTGGAGGGAAGATATGCATATAACCTTACACAACAAAGGCTTGTTTAGGATGAAAATGGGAAGAGAAGTCGAGCCCCAACAGTATGTTGAGAATTCCAAGTTTCTGAATAGGCTATATGAAGCCTTCGGCTTCATGTGCATCCACATATCCAGGGAGTTATTGTTCCACCTTGAGGGACTTAGATTTCCGAAGGAAGTATGGGAAAAGCTTGAATATTTGTTTCGAAAGCAAGATGAGCGAAGAGGCCATATTATGAAGAATGAACTCACTGCACTCCATCCCAAAAAATTCAAGGCAATTCAACAATTCTTTTCAAAATACAAATCCCTAGTCTTGCAATGCAAGCAATGTGGGATAGAGAGGAAGGATGAGAAATTTTTGTTGTAAATTCTAAGCAAGATTGGATAAGAATTCCCAGTATTTGTATCTATATTCCACTCCAGAAGAGTATCCATCTCAAATTGGAAAATTCCTTCTCTAGATGCATTTGCAAAGTCATTGATCCAGGGGCAAGACAAATTGATTTAGATGGGAGTGCTCAATGCCTCCAAGAATCAAGCCCTCTTAGCTAGAGACTTTGGAATGTGCAATCTAAAGGGAAGAAAAAAATAAAGGAGAATAAAATGTTGATTCGAAGTCAAAGGAGAAGCATAACCCTTTTGACTGAGCCTCAGGTTCCAAGAAGAACAAGGAAAGGAAATTTGAGAAAGCTAAGTGCTCCTAGTGCATGAGAGGATTTCATCCAGAGAACCAGTACATGGAGAAAAGCATTGAACAACTATCAAAGCTCCTAGAATAGAACAATATTTCCCTTCCACAAGACACAAAGTAGTATCAAGCTAGACAACAAACATAAGGACATGAGAGTTTCCATGCCTTGGAAGCATGCTTCACTCAATCAAATGCTTATCTAATTGATTCAGGAGAATCCAATCATATGGTTGATTCCAAAGAATCCTTCACCTCTCTGGATCTCTTAGGAGGACCTAGCACTTATATGGGGGATGATTCATAAATATCAGCTGTTGGGAGAGGTTCCATTAAACTTGAGCATGGAAAATTACAAGATGTTCTCTATGTTCCCTCTCTTGTAGCAAATTTGTTATCTGTTTATTAGATGACACATATAGGTTCTCCCAAGAGATTTACATTCGATGCTGACACAATAGAAATCACTGAAGCTTATAATGGAAATCTCATAGTGAAAGGGTCTGATAATCATGCCTCCAAGGAATATGAGTTTTCCCATTTCCTGCCTACTTAAGATACAAAATCCTTATTGACTCATGTATATTCACTTGAACTTCAAGTATCTCCAACAACTACACAATGACAAGTTGGTTGTGGGTTTTCCTCTCATCAAATCATCAGAAGGAGTATGTCCTAGTTTCTTGGTAGGGAAGCATCTAGAGAAAATATATGAGGTTGGGAAGGGAACAAGAGTCACCTCCACACTATATATGATACGTAGTGATGTCTCAAGACCAATTCCTACATCATCAATGAACAGATCTGGATATTTTCTGACCTGCATTGATGACTGTTCAAGATATTGTTGGGTATACTTTCCGAAGAAAAAGTCTGAGGTATTCCAGACTTTCAAAGTCTTTAAAGCCATAGATGGGAATGAGCTCGGGAAGAATATCACATCCATTAGATCTGACAATGGAGGTGAGTATGTCAAAAGAGATTTTCAGCAGTTATTTGTATCTAAAGGCATTCGAATGGAACTCTCAGTTTCATACACACCACAATAGAAGGGTGTGGATGAGAGGAAAAATAGATCCTTGAAGGAGAAGGGTACTTTCCTTCTTGAAGAAAAGAATCTTCCTCCTTACTTATGGGATGAAGTTGTTACTTGTGCTTCATATATCCAGAATAGGGTGCCTCACAAATCAGTGTTTGGGGCCACTCCTTTTGAAGCACTATTGAGACATAAGCCCATTTTCTCACACTTGAGAGTTTTTGGCTCCAAAGCTTGGGCCAACATACCCATTGATAAGAGAAAATATCTCCAATCCCAGAGTAGCGAATGCATATTGCTAGGATATGCTAAGGATGCTAAGGCATGCAAATTGATGAAACTTGCAACCAAAAGGTGATTCATAGAGCGCAATGTGCAATTTGAAGAAGATCAATTGCATAATCCACCAGAATCCGAAGCAGAAGAAGTTATAAACACTCTTTCAATTCCATTTGTCGATGATGTATTGTCTAGTGTTTCAGATTCAAAATATGAGGAATAAGATCAACATGATCTTGATGTTGATATTGAACCTCAAAAATTCTAGATCTAGATCCAGCACCTACTCCAAATTAGAGGCCTAAATGGGCCCAAAATCTCATTGAAGCAGGTGGGAATGTTTTTAGGAATACAGATGACAAAACAAGAACAAGGTCCTAGTAGTAGAATGAACATGTTGCACTCTCCCATAGAGTTTCTCTACCTTCAGAGTGGTGCAACAAACTACCAAAGAGATTCTACATGATGATAAGTAATAATCAACAATTGGGCTCACTGAAGAACAAATTGGATCATGCCACTCCTCCTCCAAAAAGAAGCTACAAAGGTAACATTCATCATATTGGAAGAATATTGAAAATTTCACATGCACAGCTCCAGGATGTTGATGCATAAAAGAAACAAGATTATTCATTACTACTCCACAGAGTTGCAGATTGCAGAAAATTTTTCACAAGTTTTTCCTCAAAGAGAAATTTTTTCTCTTAAGTATGGAAGCTTGTTTCCTGATTTCTTATTTATTTTGAGGGGGGGTTTTCCCATGATGCATTTTTCCCCATTTCCCTTGTTTATTAAGCAATTTTTTTTATTTTCATTTAGATTGAATTGATGACTTTTCGCTCAGTTTCCAGGGCCCAAGTTCTCCAAAGTTAGGATTAATTAATCCTCTCTTTTAACCACATAGTCTATTTGATTCATTTATCCCAGCTTAGGAGGTCATCATCACCCACTAGTGTATGGGGGGCACACCTAAGGGTCATCTACCACTTACTACACCTGATTGCATAAGTTTAGGAGCCCTAGGGACCAATCCCTAAATTATAGGAGCCCACTCTTAGTGCCACTAGTAGTCACCTTCAGTTTCCTATGGTAGGTAATCAATCATGCTTAGTTATTCTTAAGTTACCATCAGTTAGATCACAGTTAGTTATATTAGAATTAGTTTTCATGATTCATGGGAGTGTAGGCACCATTATTCACCTACCCTCACCTACCATCATCAATTAACTAATTGTAGACTGATTTGATTATCCAGAGTTAACTAGTGAGCTCCAACTATTATTATTTCCACACTGAGTTTGCTAACCAGTCAGTTTGAGTTGGTGAATTCAAATCTTATCCAAAGTATTCTAATTCTTTTTATTGTATTACTAATTAATTAATGAAATATTGATGTAATGATAATCTGAGCAATACTTGTCCGATTAGTGTGAAATTTCTGTCATGAATCCATTGTTCAATTTACATTGATTTGATAATTCCATTGCATACTTCTTTTTAAATAGATCTCATTTTGGCTTGTATTGTTCATGAAATTTAACAGCTAGATACATATAAAAATGATTTAGTAAAACCCTTGAAACATTGCAACCAAAACATCCGTGTCAAAGGGAATCAATTGATTCCCCATCCACTCGTGGATTGAGCATAATATCCAAGAGGAAATCAATAATGAATAAACTCTCAAAATGTGGAACATGAAACAAAGACTTCCACTATCCCTTCCACTCCTCAGACACAAACTTCTCCCACTATGACATCTTTTGCAACTTGCATAGGAAGCTACGATACAAACATAGAATACGACGTGGTTTCAGGGAAATCCAAATGTAAGATACTGTAAAAAAAATTCTGAATAGGATGAAGTAGTCATTCCTTAAATGGTTCAAATACCATCTACATTTTCCATTATCAAAGATACCAACACACATGCAAAAAGCAGTTATCCATGACATGGAGATTGAGTTTGGAACATGTTGGTCTATAAAGAAGGAAAAAAAACAAATGTCTCAAAATTGCAAGAGATTCTGGTGCAACCAAACAAACAAGATAAAAAAAATCTCGCTCGAGGAAAGGATAAAAAAAGGCCAATTGATGTAAGTATTAAAGTATGGAAATAACTTGTAAAATCATATGAGAAGTCAGATGCACTAAGGAAGTCTAATGAGGAGAGCACCCAGGAAATTGAATTTTCTCATAAGATTATATCAAATGTATTAAACAATTTATATTTTATTTATGCATAGTGAAACTGATTTGGTATATGTTTCAGGACAAGGCCTCCAAGGCTAGGCTTTCCAAATTTTGTGACATGCATCATAGTGACCAAAAAGGTCTATAGGACTTGATATGTGCATTTGTAACTATATTTATTATGTAAAATTATATTTTTTTAATTCCTAGAAAATTTAAATGATTGCATGATAATTTGTTTAACTAGTCCATGTGCCATGTTTTTGAAAGGTTAGAAATATGTCTAGCTTCGAACACCATATGGAAAAGAAATTTTACAAAGCAAAAAATGGACCAACTTTGTTGTGATGTCCCCGAACCTTGAGATAAGCCCAAATGTGCTAAATTAAGACTAACTAAGGTTTATGAACAATGGATAAAGATAAATTACTATTGATTTGACTAACCATTCACCCAAATAAATTAAATTCTAGAGATTCAATTATAACTAAATTTTGCGACACTTAATTATTTAATTACGCCACTTAATCAAATAATTAATTGTGACACTCGATTAATAATTTCAATGTGCAAGATAAAGGTCATAATTGAAACAAGAACATCAATAATACATGCTAAACATCATATTCGTTGTGAATAACGAATTTATGTATTTTGAGTTTGTTTGATAGGTTAGTTTATAAATACCCAAGTATTGATGTCATTGATCATTTGAAAATTCATCTACTTTTTCGGTGTTATTATGTGTGTGTTGTTAGTGACCATAAAAAGTAAGGAAAACCACATATCATGGAGCATACATAGGCTTCAATCTACATCCACACCGAAACCATAGCAAACAAGAACACCGGCTGCAACTACAGCCCTCAAAATCGGCGCCCAATGACTGTCCCTTACAGTCATCTCTCACTAATAAAAATAAGATTGTAATCGATGGCTACCACCCTCCAGCCATCGATTAATTTTACATATAAAATACCTCTCTCATCCTCATATATGTAACTAAGAACAATTATGCAACCAAATGATTTACAATAAAATGATAGGTGCGTTCATCTCGGCACCGGAAATCTATTAGACCAAAACAAACATATCTTAGACATCCAAAAATATTTTTCAATGAAACGAAAGGTGTTGTTTACTGGAAACGCTACTATGGACGCAATGGAACAAGTCTCACAACCTAGAAATGATCATATATTGTTGAACCAGATCATATGGTTGCACCCCTCTTAATAAAATAGAGCCAAAATTACAATTTCTGGTTATGAAGAAGAAGAATAGAAAGAAGGTAACAAGAATAGAAACTAAATTCGATAAGATTCATCATTCCTCCATGTAGATCCTCACATTCAATACATGAACAATCAAACAAATAATCAGCCATCATTTCACATATACCAAACAAAATAATGTAATGAAAACACAACATAAGAGAAACACTTATCTCAAAATATAAGCAACTCGTTGCAATAGGACAACTTTCCTCCCAGTCGTAGACATCGTCAAGCCTTCCTCACTTGAATATATCAGCCCCAAGCTGAGACCATGGATCCACGGGTAGATTCTCGCTTAGTCTCACTACTCTTAAAACTACCTCTTTTGAGAGACACAATGCTTCCCACTACTACTTTCCTGTCTGTCTCCATTGCCTATGGGATGTGACCTAGCTCGCCATTCCCATTTCCTGGCTTCCTGTGTGAGAACCTGGACTAGTAGAGTGATATAATGGAAGCAAATGGAACAAATAGACTCCCTCTAAGTCTCAACACACTCTCAATAATATTAACCTTCCCAACATGGGTAGATAGCATAAATCACATGGTCTAAAGCTCAAGATTAACTTCAACAAGGAGATGGCATATGGATTTATAGCATAAGGAGGACCATTCTAACCCAAATTAGAGATATGTAAGGTTTAAACTTCATCATGGAGAATTAAATTGAATTAGTGGAGTGGTGGCTTAGTGAAAAGATTCCCTTTCCCAAATTAGCACCATGAGGAGGAGTTACCCAAAAACTAAGGAGTGGAGCCATGAAGAGCACATGGAGGCACACTAATGCACAAAGGGGGTTACAAAACATAAAGGAGGTCGAAATAGGTGAGAGAGGGCATCCAATGAGGTCATAAATATCATGGAATCACAAAAATAGAATCATCAATGCATGGTGTAAGAGTGGAAGCTAGAAAATAGCTTACAATCCTAAAAACTAGGAAAGGGCTCATAATTGACCATAAACACATAAATGTGAGGTAATATTTTCCCAAGGAGGGATACCTATGCAATATGGGACCACTAAGGTGTGCAAAAATATCTCCATAGTCCATAATTATTGAGAATAGGGTTCGTTGTACAAGGTTTGGGTGACGAACATTATTAATCTCACCAAGGTGCAAATATGAATTGGGATGGACAAAGTTAAGTCAACAATAAGTTATAAGGTGCTAGGGATGTCCCCATTCCCCCTCACTTTATGGAATCCATGGTCCCCCATACTCTTTTAGTTTCTTTTACTGAGCCAGTTGTTTATTTAATCAATCATTAACAACATTCAAAGATAACAAAGATTCTAGTAATAACATTAACATTAATAATAACTACAAAGTACAAGGTCATGTTATCAAACATTAATAATAAGTCCTTCATTAAATTCATCATGAAATGGAGAAAAATTCCATAATCATATAAAATATCATAAGTCCACAATGCAAGAGAACATAAGTCACATGAAGGATCATAAGTCCACGACTTAACAACTAGGGTATTACATCTCCCTCCCCCTTAAACAATGCATCGTGCTTGATGCATATTACATACATGTAGAAAAATTTCAAAATAGATGAGGATATGATTCCCTCATGGTATCCTCCAGATCCCAAGTGGCATCCTCAGGACTGTAATGGGTCCATTGGACATTTACCTGCCCGATTTCTTGATTCTGAAGCCACTTGACCTTGCTGCCCAAAATGGCAACAGGTTGTACTGAAAAATCCCCTTCTGGTTCCACCTAGATCATAATCCACTTAATCACATGATTGGTGCCATGTTCATACACACACATATATATCAATAAAGAAAATAAAAGCACTCTAATTACCTGGATTACATTCCAATCAATTACATGGTTAGTATTGAGTATATACTTTTTCAATAAAGACACATGAAACATCTTATGTACTCTAATTCAAGCGAGTATGTCCAACTCATAAGCAACAGGTCCTATCTTGGATAAGACCTCAAAAGGTCCACAATATCTGGAAGCTAGATTGTAGCAATTTCCCAAGTTTAAGGAACTCTTCTTGGGTCTGACTTTCAAAAACACATGATCCCCAACTTGAAACTGTATGGCGGTCCTGTTCTGATCTGCATAACTTTTCTGCCTGTCTTGATCTACCTTTAGATTTTGCTTTATCTTAACCATTTGATCCTCCATATCCTTTAATAATTCTTGTCCAACAATGACTCTATCCGTTGGGTTATCCCAACTGATGGGAGTATTACATTTCCTTCCATACATGGCCTCAAAAGGACTCATCTTCAAAGAGGAATGATATCCATTATTATAAGCAAATTCCACCAAGTGTAAATAATCTTCCCACTTATATGGTTGATCCATCACATACGTCCTTAACATATCTTCAATTACTTGGTTAACTCTTTCTATTTGTCCATCTATCTGAGGGTGGTATGTTGTACTCATGTTTAGACGTGTACCAAACCCTTTGAACAATCCTTTCCCAAAGTTAGAAGTAAATTTTGAATCTCTTTCTGATACTATAGCCTTCAGAATACCATGCAATCTGGCTACTTATTTCATGTAAATATTTGCAATGTTAGCTGCTTTGTGAGTTGTCTTTACTAGAATGAAGTGTGCTGACTTAGTCAACTTATCTACCACCACCATGATTGCATCATTTTGCAATCTCGTCTTATGTAACTTGGTGATGAAATCCATCATCACTACATCCCATTTCCATTCTGGTATAGGCAAGGGTTGCAACAATCCCGCTGGATGTCGATGCTCAACTTTAACTTTTTGACATTTCATGCACCTAGCTATATATTCTGAAACGTCATTCTTCATCCCTGGCCAATAGTATTGTTTCCTGACTGCTACTATTGTTTTTTGATAACCTGAATGTCCAGCATAAGGGACATCATGTGTTTCCTTCATAGCCACCTTCCTTATATCTCCAACATCAGGCACATAAACTCTATCTCTGTGTATGAGTATCCCATTTTCTTTAAACTTATGCTTATCAAATTTCTGTGGAATTTTCTGTTGTTTCAACCCTTCTTTCACTTGCTGATAAATTTCATCAGTAACACTGGCTTCAATGATCTTATCCTTCAAATTTGATGTGCTAGTGCTAATAGCTGCTACATGCATCACATGCATCTTCCTACTAAGTGCATCGACTACTTTATTTTCTTTACCTTTGATATGCTTGATGTCAAATTCATATTCACATAATAACTCCATCCACCTCCTTTGTCTTGCATTCAAATTAGGATGCTCAAACAAGTATTTTAACCCATCATGGTCAGTTCTCAACTCAAACTTTTTACCCATTAGATAATGTCTCCACATCTTCAAAGCATGGATGGTAGTTGTAAGCTCTAAGTCATGGGTGGCATAGTTATGCTCATGTTCCTTCAACTTTATAGATTATGATAATTGATCACATGCCCATCCTGCTTTAATACTCCACCAATGCCTTGCTTGCATGCATCCTTGCATACAACAAAGTTTCCTTCGGGGTCCGTGATTTTTAGCACTGGTGCACTGGTAAGCATTTCCTTAAGTTTTTGAAAATGATATTCACACTTAGAAGTCCAATCAAAATTCACACCTTTCTTTTGCAAATATGTTATAGGATGAGCCAACTTCGAGAATCCTTCGATGAACCTTCGGTAGTATCCAGCTAACCCCATGAAGGATATGACTTCTGATACATTCTTAGGTGTTGACCAATCCATAATGGCTCTTATCTTCTCATGATCTACTGTAACACCTTCTTTAGATATGATATGCCCTAGGTAGTGGATTCTTCCCTGATAAAAAGAACAATTGATTAATTTGGCATACAATTGATGTTCTCTAAGCACTTGCATTACTAGTCTTTTATGTTCTTCATGCTCTTCCTTTGTCTTGGAATAGATAAGGAAGCCATCCAAGAATACAATCACAAACTTATCTAAGTACTTTCTGAAGGCTCCATTCATTAAACACATGAATACTGCATGTGCATTTGTTAAACCAAAAGGTACTACTGTGAACTCATAGTGTCCATACCTTGTTCTGAATGTTGTCTTACTGATATCCTCATTCTTAATTCTAATTTGGTGGTATCCCGACCTCAAATCTATTTTTGAAAACACCTTGACTCCTCTCAATTGATCAAACAAGTCATCAATTCTTGGTAAGGGCTGATTGTTTTTAACTGTTGCTTTGTTCAATTGTCTATAATCTATGCAAAGTCTTATATTTCCATCTTTTTTCTTCACAAATAACATAGGAGATCCCCAAGGTGAAACACTGGGTCTTATGTAACCTTTCTTTAGTAGCTCTTCTAATTGCATTTGTAATTCCTTTAACTCTAGAGTACTCATTCTATAAGGTGATTTAGATGAAGGTACTGTTCCCGGCACCAAGTCGATAGAAAAATCAATGTCCCTCTTAGGAGGTATTCTTGGCGATTTTTGAAATATATCTGCAAAATTTTGTAGTATCAGATAATCCTGCAACTCTGGCTCTTTTCCTTCTTTTGACTCTTCCACATGAATTGCATATAATTGGCATCCCTTTCTAAGACATTTCTTCAATTGTAGAGCTATGATCTACCTCAGGGATATAGGTCTAGGTATTCCTTTTATGGTCACTTGGTTCCATTCTTCATCCAAAAAAGTATAATTTGTATTATGTAAAGCCAAAATTGCATGGTGTGCATCCAACCAATCCATGCCAATCAATACATCATATGACCCCAAGGGTATGATGCTTAAGTCTTCAAAGGTTTTCATTCCATTCATTTCTAAAGGACACACTTTTATAAATTCAATGATTTTCCTCTTGGCTCCTATAGCTAGCTGTACTAGTCTTGCTGTTTCAAGTTTACTTTTTTTTAATTGACATTTCTCAACAAGATTAGGTGAAATGTAACTATTTCTAGCTCCCAAATCAATCAAAATAATTATGGTTTTATTAACAATCTTACCTGCTACTTCAATCATTCGGGATTGGTGGTCAGCTTGCCTCCCATCAAGGGCTGCATAGATCCTTTTAACACTTCCACCTACATCTCCAATATTTGAATCCTCTTGAATGTTGTGAAGGTTAATTTTCTTACGCAGGCACTAACTGGCAAAGAGATTTTCCTTGCATATCCAACATTCCACAGGTGGTCTTTTCCCTGAAGTATCTTCCTTTGACTATCGTTGTTGGTAAGAATTATTGTTTCTGAACTTTGAAGGATGGAAACCTTTCTTTCTCTACTCCTACTTTTTATTCTTCATATCCTTCCCATTCTTCTGATATGGGGCCTTGCTCTTATTTTGTTCATATAAGTGTCTTTCCTTCCAGATAGCATCCTTAAGGTTCTTTGGTTTATCATATTGGATTTTATCTTTATAAGATTCAGGAAGGCCACTTAGGAACCTTTGAATCTTTACCTTCTCATCTTTGATGAAGTCCACATAGTTCAAAATTTCTAGAAATTTTTTCTCATAGGCCTCTATAGTCATGCTTCCCAACTTAAGCTCAAATAATTCCTCCATCTTCTTGTCATAGTAGTGCTCAGAGAGGTATTCTTTCTGAAAGTATTTCTTAAACTTCCTCCTAGATATTTTGTCTTCATCGAATCTTTCAACTTAACCAGTTGATCCCACCAGATAGTTGCTTTACCTTGCAAATGGTATATGGCTACTCTTGCCTCCATATTAGGTCTATACTGATGCAACTGGAAGAATTTCCTAAGTCCTATCAACCATGCTTCAGCATCTTCTCCATCAAAATTTGGGGGCTTGATTCTTCTCAACTGTCTTACTAGTTCATCCCGAGTAGACCTCCTCTTCTTGTATCTCACTAGAGATCTTTCAGGACTACTCTTTGTACTACTTGATACATGGTCCTTATTTCTCTCTGAGTGATAATGTCTCCTTGAAGATGATATATACCTCACATAACCTCTTTTATGACTCTTTTTGGCGGATCTTTGGATGTTATTTAATGATTTTAGATCATTCATAATCTGCTCTTGGATACGAATTATTCTTTCATTATCCTCTCTACACTTCCTCACTAAATCCTCCAAGATTAATGGTTCACTGCTCATCTTATGTCTGGTTGACCTTCTTCCATCAATAAACTCCTCTTAGAGACTATATGGTCTCCGTCCTTCCTCAATATGAATCCCCAAACTCTGACTTCCTATTGTTGAACTTTTACTTGTTGAATACTTAGTCTTCATAGGTTTGATTAAAATATCAGTTGTAGTAGTCACACCGCTTGCTCAAACAATCACAGGGAACTACAATGTGTTCATTAATAACATTATGTTAGTAGAATACACATTTGTATAAGTTCATTATCATTAAAAAAACACTTTTCTTCTTGTTTATAAAGCAACTAGCTAACATTTCTAAGTTACAATCTGCTTAGTTGGACAAGGGGCGGGGTAGAAATCCTTCCAATATTTCTCCTTACTAGATGATCTTCAGGTTAGTACTCATCCCAATCTAACAGTTTAATTAACTAACTCACATGTGAAATTATATTAAGGTGCATGCATCCAAGCTATCTAATGCAAGTGCATGCTTACAAGGTGACTTGAAACTTTGTAGAAGGCCCAACAACCACAGTGTTGAAACCTTAAGCTCTGATACCACTTTTGATGTCCTGGAACCTTGAGATTATTAATCTGTCACAGTGATCTAGGGACTAAAAACACAGTCTCACAAAGATTTCAGACAATTAAGCATAAATTTGGCATAATGGTGCTGCAATGGAAGTAGCAACTCTGTATAATCAAATGAATAATGAATAATACAATACAATGATCATGCAAGATGCATGAATTCCAAGACAATTCGAATTCCCAAGGAGGTCATTCGAATTGAATGAATGGGTGTAGCTTAACTGAATATAAGCCACAGTAAACACACTAGTTAACCAACTAATCAAGTCCTGATTGACTCAACTGAGTCCTAACTAAAGTCAGAGTGCAATGGATGACTGAGTCTAACTAAAAGTAGCTCAGACACATGTCACTACATGCCAACCAACAAGTGGTAGCGCATCATTAACTCCAATGAACCTCGATGAGGTTAACTGAAGTCAAACTAGCCATAAGAGGTGGTTGGAGGTGCCCCTGTTGACTCAATTTCATTAAATATTAATAAAATAATCAATATAATGAATGGAAGCACCTTCACCACTTAGCTTAATTGATTGTAACCATCAGTTAGCAATTAGGTGCATTTATGACACTTAGATCACCCCCGAAGTGCTCTAGTTAGCCTCCCCAAATGAAGGAGAAGGCTTAGTTGGCCTCCTTGACTGAAGGTAGGTGTGGGTGTGCTCACGTTGAAGTCAAAGAGTGCTCATTTGATGCTAATTAAGTCAATAAAACTTAGGATAGTGATTTAACAAGACCAAATTGACCAAATTAAGTGTGCATGGTGGGTAAATGTCTCCAACACCCCCCCTTAAGCTATACTCAAGAGAAGTAGAAACATAAAATGCATGAAATGATAGGGCTTCGACAACAAGGCCATAGGTCACCTTGTACAATAATGTAACTCAAACAATGCTCAAGAAAAAAATCTAAGTGAGGAAAAGAGGGAAAACCCAGTGGGAAAACCCCCCCTCAAACTGAACACTGAAAGTAGTCTGATCGTCCTGATGAACTCACCCCCAACAGTGAATGGAGGTAAGTGAACTTCTTTTCTAAAAATCTCTTGGTGAATATGTCAGCAATCTTCTCATCAGTCGGGCAATATTGCAGAATGATGGTCCAGTCATGCACTAATTCCCTGATATAGTGCATGTGTATCTCTACATGCTTGGTCCTCTGCCTGGTAATTGGATTTGTGGATATCTTAATAGCACTTTGATTTTCACAAAAGAGGACAATGGACAAAGTACTACCAATATCAAACTCTGAAATAATGCCTTGCAACCAAACAACTTGGATGCAAGCATTCACCGCTCTTCGGTACTCGGCCTCTATTGAAGACAATGCTATGGTGGCCTGTTTTTTTCTAGACCAGAAAATGGGGCCACCACCAAACATGAATACATATCCAAAAGTTGACTTCCGATTAATAGAATCACCTGCCCAATCGTAGTCTGTGTAACCAACCAGCTCTAGCGCGGAGTTTGTAGTATAGTGAATGCCATAGGTCCTAGTTCCCCGAATATACTGGAAGATCCTCTTCACTACCTTCCAATGAAAATAATTAGGCTTCTGCATGTATCTTGACACATCATTCACGGCATAATAGATATTAGGCCAAGAATGAGTTAAGTAGAGCAAGCTACCTATTAGTTGTCGATAAATAGTGCAGTCCATGGGAGGTGTGCTTTTTCCTTCTTCAAGCCTGATCCTTGAAAGGAAAGGGAATGGAGCAGCCTTACATTCAACCATGTTAAACTTTGCTAACAGGTTTGATATGTATTTGGACTGAGAGACCATTATCCCATCAAAAAAATTCTCAATTTCGAGCCCCCAGAAATCGC